>PVIU01004959.1:0-119820 GCA_004026605.1 Ondatra zibethicus | reverse complement strand
TTCTCCATCTGCCAACTTTCGCCGCCACATTCAGAGAGTCTGGTTTGATCATATGCTCATTCAGTCCCAGTCCAGGTGGATTGGTGCGCTCCCATTAGTTCAGGCACACTGTCTCAGTAGGTGGACCAGCCCCTCACGGTCCTAACTTCCTAACTCATCTTCTCCCACCTTCTGCTCTTCACCTGCACCTTGGGGGCTTGATTACTGCATCTTTACAGTGTCTTTGAACTATGGTGCTTTGGGCTGTAGCATTAGAACTCTTATAATTCCACATCAATATTCGCAGACTTTATTCTATTCCAGTATTAACTTATAGCCTCAGTGGTAGTAAGATTCTGATTCTTTTTATTCGCCTAAAAAGAAATTTGCTTTTATTGTCCCCTTGTTGAGGATTTCCTCTTATAATCTTAAATACCAGGTAACAAGCACTGAATTTTCAATCTTCCAATGCAGGGAAAAAAAAAAAAAACGAAACAAAACGATTGCATTTTAAGTGTAAGGGAAGACCTCCCAGAAATACAATAGTTGCTAATAGCTGGTATCGCCTCTAAAATGAACCAAAATTATGTTATAGGTCTAAAAATGCAACCATGCATTAATTTTCTTAGAGAAACCACAGTATTCAGCTAAGAGCAATACATATACATTTCTTATGGTAAGGGGAGGTACAGCTTACCTTTTGGGTAAGAGTATAGCTATGCTTTTCTTTATGCTATGAATGATGTCTAACATTTATTGGGTGGCCACGAATAAAAATGTGAAGAATGAAAATGTGCGTTATATAATTATTGCCTGACTGTATCTTTCTGACTTAGAACAATTTATTTAGGTTGCTTATTTTTATTAGTCTCTCTCTCTCTCTGTGTATGTGTAGATGTACACTCATGTGTATGTTTGAGTGCACACATTTGTGCACACACAGAAACCATGAAAAGGTGTTGGCTTTCCTGCTCTATCATCTATTCTTTGAGTCTGGGTCTTTCCCTAAACCTGGGGCTATATTGTTGTCAACTGTGAGTCCTAATTTCTGGGCAAATAGAGACATAATCATAAAGTCCTTACCTAATTGTATCTCTTATAGGGTGCAACCTATGGTTTCTTCTAAGTTTTAGTATTGCAGGCTTTAAATTGAGATATCGATATTGGAATTTTTGCGGTGTGGAGTGATAGATATGAATTTCATTCTTCTACATGTGGACTTCCCTTGGAACATCAAAGTTAAAATGCTAAGAATACAGAACAAGGAAAGAGGAAGAAAAGCTGCAAGAGATAAAACACAAATCACATGTAAAAATATCAGAATAACAGTTGATTTATAATGGAAACTGTGAAAGTATCAGGAAAAATGCATGCCATTTTCTAAAATTGCCACAACTGCCAAGCCCAGAAAATGATCTGAACTAGTTGGAATAGAAAGAAAATTGTTCCAGGATGCAAACATCCTAAAAAAATCATGTTTACTAACACATTCCTATGTATAATATTAGAATCAATACTTCTGATTAAAGATGGATAAACACAACCAAGAGACTAGGAAGAAAAGAAAATGAAGTTATAATTAATGAAAGAAAAAGCACGAGCAGGAACATGACCAGTGGACAAAAGTCAAAACAAACCAAGTCAAACCCTCACTAACCAATCATACAAACCAACCAACAAACAAGCGAAAATAAAATGACTGCAATCAATAGCCACTTTTCAATAATAACTTTAAATTTTAAGTTATTTCATTAATATTAAATATTAAATCGATCTCAACTCCCCAATCAAAAGACAAAGGCTAATTGAATGGAGCAAGAAATGAAGTCCCATCTAGCTGTTTTCTACAAGAAACTCAGCTTTAAATATAGACACTACAGTAAAGTGAAAAGATGTAAAAAAATATATTCTAAACAATTAGGACCAGGAAGCAAGTGTGTGTGGCTTTCTTTGCAGATGACAAGAGTTAACCAAGAAAACTTTGCAATGCTAAACATATGAGTAACAAATTCTAGTACACTCAAGTTCATGAAAAGTGTACTATTGGAATTCATAACACATGTTCCCACAATCCAAAAAATAGCAGGTAATTTCAGTACCATACTTTTTCCAGTAAACTGGTACAAAGATTGAACAGAGAAAATTAGAATTAAATAGTGTCCTACCACAAATGAACTTTATAGATACCTACAGAATATCCCACTCTAACACAAAAGACTACACAGTCTTCTAAGAAGTCTATGAAATGGACCAAATCCAGGAACACAGAATTAATCTTATCAAATTCAGAAAATTCGAAACATTCCATGTATCCTATCTGACCATTATGCAATAAACATAAAATCAACGACAAAAAAATCTATAGTAAGTGCAATAACTCATTGGGATTCAGTAACTCATTGCTGAATAATGAATGGGTCATAAAAGAAGTCAAGAAACAAATAAGAAAGTTATGGGCCTACATGAAAATGAAACACAATGAAACCTCTGGGACACATTAAAAAGCACATGCACAATCACACACACAAAATGGAAATTTATAGCTCAAATTTCCTATATTAATAATAAGAAAATTAATAATTATAATTAATAATAAGAAAAAGCATAAGTTACTTAAAGATGTAATTCAAGCATCTAGAAAGATATGAATAAAGCAAAACTAAATTCAGAAGATTTAAGAAATAATAAAATCAGAAGAGAAATTAATGAAGCAGAGACAAAGCAAATAGTACAATGAAACAGAATATAAGAAATGGTTTTTAGAGAATATAAACAAGATAGACTCATTGCTCAACTAACCGAGAGAAAGAAAATGATGATCCCAAACAATAGACTAAGAATGAATAGGAAAAATTACAAAAGACACCAAAGAAATTCAAACTACTATAGGGAAATCCTCTAAAAACTTGTACTCCATGAAGTTGGGAAAACTTAAAGAAATACATGAATTTTTAGACTCAGCCAACCACTGAAGTGAGCTCAGTAATCAACAACCTAGACAGACTCTTAATAGGTAAGGAGATTGAAACAGCAATAAGAAAACTTCCAGTTAAAAAATAAAAGCCCAGGTGCAAGCGACCTCAGCCTTTCAAAGAAGATGTAGAACTAGTGTTCACTTATATTATTTTTTTATTCTTAAAATTTATTTGTCTATTCATTAATTTATTTGTTTGTTGGTTTGTTTATTTTTGGTTTTTTCGAGACAGGGATTTTCTGTGTAACAGCCTGGCTGTCTTGGAACTTACTCAGTAGACCATGCTGGCCTTGAACTCACAGAGAAACATCTGCCTCTGCCTCCCAAGTGATGGGATTAAAGGTGTACCCCCATCCAGATAGAACTAGTAGTTTTTTTAAATAGTTAAAGAAAAAATATAAACAGACAAAATATTCCAGAACTCCTCCTATGAAACCAGTATTACTCTAATGGCCATACTAAGTAAAGACACAACAGGAGCAACAACAAAAAAATTCACAAAACTATAGATATATATCCCTAATGATTGTAGATATAAAAATTCACTATAAAATACCAGAAAACTGAATACTGGTGCATGAAGGCCACCCACCAATTACCTTCTTGACTAATGTGTTTAGTAGCGTCAACATTCTCACATTTTAAAGCCCCAAAGGCAGCCTTAGTCTCTCATTCTATCTGCCCTCTTAAGCTCCTTCTTGAGTTCGTATTAGACGTTTGTCTTATTGCAGAAACCTATTAGGTGATATATTCCTTCTAGCTTTCATTCTAATTTCTATTCTTCTCATACATCAAAGACAAATACTTATTTCTAAAGTGCCACTCTCATTACGCTATCACAAATAAAATCTTAGCTCTCTCTAATATAGGAAAGAATTCTATTTAGTGACTCATTAGACTCTCCCTGATGTAAAAGCAGTCTACCGTCCTATTCTTATTTTTCTTCTCAAAAGTACCGCCTGCTCCAGTGTAATGGGATCAGTCACCACTTTCGTGAAATGCTGATGGCCCTTTTGGCATCCTTCCAAGAATCCCCTTCCTACTGCTAACAACCAAGTCAGCCAGTACGGTGGAGCCCAGTTCTCACTTCTGTAGGAAAAATATTTAACTCCTTTGTTTTTTAAATTCATAGGTTATGAACTCTACTTAGTAGTTGAATTCCACATAACTATAAGACAATATTAATATGGTAAACTTTGTAGCTTTCCAAACTTTTTTCTTGTTGTTCCTATTCTGGAGCCTCAATGTTAACTTTGAATGTGCTGAATAAATGTTATATCCATGAGTTACAGTCTCTTCAAGCTTTTCTCTAATAATCTTTAGGAACAAAAAAGATATAGGGTGATCAGAAGCAGAGCATAATCCTGGTCACTATACTTCCTCTCTTTATGTATAATAAATACAAAGAAAAAGCAAAAATAAAATGAGAAATATATTCAATGAACAGTAGCGAATTATATGCCCAAAGGGTTTTTATTTTTATATTTTAATTTATTAGATTTTTAAAACATACCAATCCAAGTTCCCACTCCCTCCCTCTCTCTCATTCCCTCCACCCAAACTCCCACCCCACCCCCATCCAATCCTCAGACAGGATAAGGAATATTACTTTGTGGAAGGTCCAAGGCCCTCCCTCCTATGTCTAGGTTGACCAAGGTATACATCCAAAGAGAATAGGTTCCCCCCAAAGCCAGTACATGCAGTAGGGATAAATCCTGAAGCCACTGTCAGTAGTCCCCCCCCGTCTGTCCTAGCCATGCAACTGTCAACCACATTCAGAGGGACTAGTTTGGTCCTAGATTTGTTACTTCCCAGTCTGGCTGGAGTTGGTGAGCTCCCATCAGCTCAGGTAGACTCTTTCAGTGGGTGAACCCATCATGGTCTTGACTTCTTTGCTCATATTCTCATCCCCCACTCTTCAACTGGACTTTGAGAGTGGGTCTCTGCCTCTGTTTCCATCAGTTGATGCATGAAGGTTCTATGGTGAAATTTAAGATATTCATCATTCTGGCTACAGGGCAAATCAAGATCAGGCCCCCTCTCCTCTATGGCTTAGAGTCTTAGCTGGGGTCATCCTTGCAGATTCCTGAGAATTTATCTAGAGCCAGATTTCTGCTAACCCTATAATGGCTCCCTCAATCAAGATATATCTTTCCTTGCTCTCATCTCTGTCTTTCCTCCATCACGACTATCCCATTCCCTCAAGTTTGCCTCATCCTTCCCCTTTTCCCCTCCTCTTTCCCTTCCATCCTCTAAATAACCCAATTAAAAATGGAGTACATAACTAAACAGAGAATTCTCAATAGAAGAATCTCAAATTGCCAAAAGATACTTAAGGAAATGTTCAACATCCTTAGCCATCAGGGAAATGCAAATCAAGACTACTCTGAGATACCATCTTACACCTGTCAGTATGGCTAAGATAAAAAACACCAATGATAGCTTATGCTGGAGAGGATGTAGAGTAAGGGGAACACTCATTCATTGCTAGTGAGAATGCAAACTTATACAATCACTTTGAAAATCTGTACGGCGGTTTCTCAGAAAATTGGAAATCAACCTACCTCAGGATCCAGCAATACCACTCCTGGGAATATACTCAAAAGACTCTCAATCATACTACAAAGGCATTTGTTCAACTATGTTCATAGAAGCATTATTTGTAATAGCCAGAACCTAGAAACAAGCTAGATGCCCCTCAACTGAAGAATAGATAAAGAAAATATAGCACATTTATACATTAGAGTACTACTCAGTGGCAAAAAAAAATGACATCTTGAATTTTGCATGCAAATGGATGGAAATAGAAAACACTATCCTGAGTGAGATAACCCAGACCCCCTAAAAATGAATATGGTATATACTCACTCATAAGTGGGTACTAGCTATATACAAAGGACACTGAGCCTATAGTTCATGATCTTAGAGAAGCTAAGTAATAAGGTGAACTCAAAGAAAAACATGTATAGAACCACCTGGAAGGCTGAAATAGACAAGATCACCTGAGAAAATTGGCAGCATGGGGAATGGGGGAGAAAGGAGGGTGGAAGGCCAAAAGGTTTAAATAACAACAGACACTTAAGTTTTGATACCAAACTGTATATAAAATAAATATCATTTGAATTTTGTTTCTATGGCAAATCATTATAAAATTATAGTACACTGCTTTTGCTTGTTATTAAATCATTGTGATTTCTTGGATATTTCTTTTGACAAAAATGAAAATTATAGATCCTAAAGCATGCCTTGCATGTAATATTTCATCCTAATTATACATATTTTATGACTTTCCTGATGGTTGCTCTACAAAACCTTGACACTTCAATCATTCCAACTTTTATTTTTACTATTTCCATCACTTGATAAAATAACTATATGACATATATGGAGATCAAATTCCTCTAATAAAAAATCACTTGAGTTAGCAAAACCAAAACCAATTTAAGTAAAAGTAGCCTGTGGCATTTGCATGAAGAATCAATGTCCTTCTTGCTCTATAGTTAAATCTATAAAGCCAAGCTCTTGTTTTACATCAGTCCAATGCATTTTATTTGTTCTGTGACTAATAGTATACATTATACAACAACAGTTCCATCAAGGCATTTGTAAACTTAAGCTTAGCATTGGTATAATTGAGAAGCCAAATGAAAGTCTCATCTCCATAGATTTTGTTTTTCCCTGTGACAACAGAAATAAAAGGCAAAAGAATGTCTAGGAGTTTTCACAATATACATTTGCTTGAACTTTGATAAAAATACTTAATAGTAAAGCAATATTATTTCAGATCATGGGATGGAGCATACAGTTCCAGGCAAGTGAAATAAAGCAGAATGCCACAGGCCAGAGGATCTTTTTTTCGTGGTGTGTGTTTTTGCGGGGGGGGGGGTATGGGTAGCTATGAGCTATGTTATGCCTTTGCACTAATTTTGTTAGCATTGTGAATTTGTTCAAATTATTTTAATTTTATGTTTAAATAATATAAATTCCTAGCACTCAGGACTATGTAAAAATGTCAGATTACTGGAGGATTTTAGTCAAGATTGCTATTTTGTAGGCCAATGGTAAATGGAAGAGTCTTGTATTTGAAATTTTCCTTTACTTTAAGGACTTAGCCAAGATCTTGGACTGTGTTATTGTTAGGCAGTTGATGATATTGCATTTTAAAATTGTTGTGACATCTTTCTGGAGTTAAGGTGAACATCACTGGCATCAAGAATAGTTGAGCTGGGGAAAATATTCCTAATTATTTTAATTATTCATAAAGAGAAATAATGAACATATATTTATGAATCAACCCTTTAGAATATAGTGTATGCAAGTGGAGTTAGTTGCCTTGACATGTTGGTACATAACTCTTGGCTAATGAAGAAAATAAGAAGTTTTGGGACAAATAATGACAGTGACTAAGCTGGGAAAATGTTCCCAGTGTAACTGAATTTTCAAGTATGTTAACAAAAGTTAAAAAAAAAAGAATACAGATTTTTTATGAGCTGCAATATGTGCTTTTTTTATCATTTACATAACTGCAATGGCTGGACACACCTTCCCCATGAACTAAAGAAGGGACTATAGTTTCTTCATGAACCACCGACTGATTCCTGGCACAAGGCCTAGACACAGGACCAAAAAGATGAACTCAGGAGACTTACAGAGGTTTGATCTTGGCCTCCAACTTGGGTTTTGCAACTGTGTGTCTTTAAACATGTAAGGTTTCTCTAAGAAAATTTCCTTACACAGAAACGATGTTGCTCTTTCTACTAGCTTTCTGGGTTGTTGTGATTACTAAGTGTGATTGTAGATGATGAAATATGAAGAAATTTTGAATCACGAACAGGTGTTTGTTGGATATTTAGTTCCATTCCCTTTAAAGTGGACATAGACCAGAATAATGATTCAGTTGCTATGCTACCTCACAAGTTTGAGGACCAGTGTTTATATCCCCATCACAGTAGACATCTGGTTTTGGCACTGTGCATTTGTGATCCCAGAGTCAGAGAGATGGGAAGCTGACTGCTCAGCTAGCCTACTTGGAAAAGTTCTAGGCCAATCAGAGACCTTGTATCAAACATAAAGATTCTAAAAAGCACCTGAGGAATGATATATATGGTTGCCCTTTGATCTCCACACAAGTTCATATGCATGTATTTATTCACCCACCCAAACATACCTGTCCCAAAGCCCCCATACATATTAATGAAGTGGATTTAGTTGAGAATATTTTGGAAGGGGAGATGCCAAACTTCGTTGTTGCCAATACAGACTCAAAGGAAAATAATGTCTATAAATTTCTATAATATCACACTTAGAAATTTGCAGATTTAGGCTGTAAATTTGTATTTAGGTTGTAATTTTGATTATGATTTCTATCCTAACTGTTATGTGTGGGTTTAGAGTGGGCCTGAGGGGGAGTGTTATCGATAGGAGGAATTTGGAGTTAGCCAGTTGTGGATATTCACCTCAGCTAAGCGTATTCTCTCACATGCATATTTTCCCATTTCTGAAGGATAATGATTGTTCCCTTAGTTAGGTAACTTTTAAAGAGAACTTCCATTTCAGATATACTCTGCTCACTAACAAATTGGAGTGAGCTCTGACAAGACGGAAAGGAGTGACTACATCTGCCAGGAATGTGTTTGAAGGGGCAACTAGGGCAGCTTGAATTTGCAGGGGTTTTTCACACACCATCCCATCAGGCCCTCTCTGTCACCCTGTCACTTTTCTGGGAAAGATATGGTATCTGCTATTGGGCTTTCTGAAGCTCAGCCCTTTGCCAACTTTCTCATGCTCACAGCTAAGCAGAGAGATCCCCTCTGATACCCTGCAGGGGGGTTTTGGTCATTACAGGGAGTCAGAGGGAAAACTGCAGAGCAGAAGCCCAGGCAGAATTCTAATGAGGTTCTAACTGAATTTGTCAAATTTTTAGACCCAGGAATAAGAGCTGATTTATTTAAATCCTGGAACTTTAACAGCCCCTAACACAGTGCACCATTTACACCCTCAGAAGATTTGATACTGGAACTTAATAAAATGCATTTATCCAGATGGTTTATCCTAGGTTGATGTGATGTATATTTGTGCAATTGGCCCTTTTAATTAAATAATTATCTTAAATAGAGAAAACAAATATAGTGATATCATGTTCAATAGGAAGGTGCTATCCTGCTTTGCCACAAAGCTTCCTACTTGGCAGTTATAGTTTCATCATGTTGGGGGTTAGATAGTTAGAGATGAAATAGATGCATTTACAACAGTTTACAGTTTTCATTTAGCTAAACCAAGAATCACAATTTCCATTTGTTCTATAAGTTAGAACAAAGGTGCCATGATCGTTATCCTTCAATAGTGGCTTAGGAGACAGTTCATGTAGATAACTGCTGTTTTCTACTTTACTATTATTGACAGGTAGAAACAAATTAGATTTGTACATTCTTGCCTGTAGAGGGGCAGCAGCTGGTTCATTTTTTGTTTATGAAGAAAATCTATTAATAAGCTTTCTAAATTCCAAGTGAAACCCATAATTTCCTCCATGCTTTCCCTGCAGCCTGGAAGTCATTATTAGTTATAACTCTAGAGTATTTCAGAATGACAAAGATTTTGAGAACACATGGATCATTCCAGTCTCATAAGTAATGGTGTTGTTCAACTTTATTACAAAAATTTAAAAGATTAAAAAATTAAACACTAGACAGAAATAACTTCTGTATTTAATGGGGATTAAATTACTTTAATGGTTGAGGGAATTGCATCAATGTAGGAGTGAAATGAGCTTCAGGTTTTTTGCTTTTTGTTATCACTGACTGACATGATAGAAGTATTTAAGAAGTACATTAAGAAGAAGAAGTAATGCTGTGGCTACAATATTTCGGAAATCACTTAAGATGATAAATTAATGAAGAGAAGAGGAATGAATGAATGAGTGAATGAATGATACAGGAGAAAAATCACTCCAAGTTCTGTCAAAGTACAAGAATCTTGAGTAACCCTTTTAGATAACAGGGTTTCTAAAAACAACCTAAAACCATCAGTACCTAGTTTTAGCAGAGGGAACTCATGGGGCAACATTTAGACAACTCAGATATTAAAATGCATAGGAGAAAACACGAGTTACTTGTTACATTATACTAAATGTACAAAACACAATTTTTTTCTTGATATCCACACATGACTCTCGGGTGATTTCTTGACAGAAAGCTACATGAGGTATAAAATATGAGTTGCATGTTACATTAATAATGAAATTCTAGCTTGTTCCCTCATCTATACTGAATTAACATCGTGACATAGTTGTCTCATGGTGTATTGAATTATGTGACCATCATTGTCATTATTGTTATTAAGGCATATTAAGATATTTCCTTTTTGCTGAACTTAATGTGCCAGACTTTGTGGATTCCCCCTTTTTGGAGAAGTGGATGGGAAGTGGGTTAGGGGGAGGTAAGGGGTGGTTTATAAAAATAAAGAAAGTTTCTTCTAAATCACACATCAGTAACATCTAAAGGATTTTCATTCTGCTTTTTCTTGCTGTGCAGTCCCTTGAATATTTTTAAAATAAAACACACAATAAATTATTTAATACTGCTTAAACAAAGAAAAGATTAATGTGATTTTTTAAAACATTCCTGTAATAAATTTTTAACAGTACCTCATCAGATTGATAATCGAGAAAACTTTGTGGAAGTCAATATGTATATTTAGTATACATGAAAGTATAAGAAACTTTCTTCCTAAAAGATTTAAAAGATTTATTTGTATTAGTCTTTTAGATGCATGTATGTCTATGTACCATGTGCATGTCTGTTGCCTATGGAGACCAGAAGAGGGAGTCAGATACCAGGATCTAGAATTATGCAGCTCATGTGTGGCATCATGTAGTGCTCAGAATTATGAGAGAGAGAGAGAGAGAGAGAGAGAGAGAGAGAGAGAAGACAGAGAGACAGACAGAGAGAGAGACTAAAACGGGGGTCTCTGTCCCCTCCAGGAGAACATACCCCTCTGAATCAATTAATCAAAGCACATATGAGCTCACATAGATTGAAGCAGCAAGCACAGGGCCTACGTGGGTCTGTACCTGGTCCTCTGTGTATATATTATAACTATTAGCTTAGTAATTTTATGGGAATTTGACTGTGAAAATGAGTGGGTGTCTGACTCTTGTGCCAGCTCTTGAGACTCCTTTCCTTTTGAGTTGCCATATCTAACTTCAGTATGATTCAATATGATAGATTTGCTACATCTTATTGTATTTTTTTTTGTCATGTTTGGTTATTTTCTCATGGAAGCCTGTTCTTTTCCATTAAGAGACAAAAAGGGAGTAGACCTGGAGGGGAGCTGAGGTGAAGAGGAATTGAGAGGTGTAAAGGGAGGGAAAACTATAATCCGGACATAATGTATGAGAAAAGAATCTATTTTCAATATAAAGACACAGAGAAAATAAGAAATATTCCAATGTTAAAACTTTGACCTAAGCTTGATTAGTTTTTCTATTAAATGTTAATCTATTTTTAAATATTTGTAATTGTGTTATATATGCTATTTTCTAGTTCACTTTCTATAACACAGACATACACCATTATTACAAGTTGAATATTAACCTAAAACACTCAAACTCAGAAATTCTCTATGTATCAAATATTTTGAGCACCAAAATAATAACACAGTGACATTTTTTTATGATTCAATGGATGAAAACTTGGTTGTACTTATAAAGTGATTAACATTTTAATGCATTACACAAAATTATTTCATATTACATGTAGGAGGTGCATATTAAATATGAATGATTTTCAGGATTTGTCTTGTGTCTTTACCCTAGGACTTCTAATTATGCACATGCAAACATAGCAAAAATCTGAAAAATACTGAAACATTTTCAGTTTCAAGCTCTTCAATCTTTGTTCAGATTTAGAATTATATTTCTGCATTATCTATGTAAATATATTCATACATGCATATTAGTATTTATACATACATATATTTATAATCTCCTATGTAAAACAGATTAAGTAACTGAAAATTGACACTTGACTTGTTCTACTGTGTTATTCTTATTTAAAATACAGTCACCGCAAATAGCTACTTCTGTGCCGCCCTCTTCTTTTAAGATAGTTGCCTCTGGATCTAGCAGTAGGGTGAGGTGAAGTCTGGCGTTCTGTGGATGTTGGTTGGCACTGGAGCAGTTTTGGTGTGTGTCTGTTCTCACTAAGCTCTATGAAGTAATTAATGTGTTAAAATAAATTCTTTTCCTGCTTCAGGTTTGGTGATTTACAGGGAAGATTTCTAACTGGGAAGAGAGCAACTTTTCCACACCATATTCTTATTTTCAGTTATATTATGTTATATACTTCAGTTTCTGTTTCAAAATATTATCAATTATTTAATGTTCTCCTTGCCACATTCTGCAGTAAAAGCTTCCCTGCATGAAGGAAGTATATGTATTTCGTTCTTTAAAAGGAAGTATTCATATCTCTTCTGCAGAAAATATTAAAATGATTCATTCAGAGAGTCATGACATTGCTTAATTTGGGCTTTGCTCTCTGCTTTCATCGAGTAATTTTCAGAACAGGACTGTTCAAAAATAACAATGCCTTGCAAGCGTGAAACACACTGTGTAGCATGTGCGAATGTAGCTGTGTTAAGTTCATCCTGCTTAGAAGCTTGAGTTCCTCCATCCATAAATCATAGCTTGACTTGCGACTCCCTTTGACTAAGATTACAGCATTATTCCACTAGCATACTGAGTTTGTTCACAGAGACTTCACAGTGCTGCACTTTGCACTGTTGAGAAGCTGCTGTCTCTCCACTATGAAAAGACCTTCCTACTAGAGCAGCGGTCCTCAACCTGTGTGTCGCAATCCCTCAAGGGAGCATATTAGATATTTAATTATAATTCATAAAAGTAGCAAAATTACAGTTATGAAGTAGCAATAAAATAATTTTATGGTTGGGGTCAGCACAACGTGAAGAAAAAGAGCTGCATTAAAGGGTTACAGCATTTGGAAGATTGAGAACCACTTTACTAGAGTGAGGAAGCCATATGGAGATGGAATAACACTAATAGTTGTAGCAGCTATCCAGGGACAATGCTAGTCCATTGTCCTGTGTTATTTATCAGGTAAATGAAGCTACCAGAGTGAGCCCTAGCAACACTAACAGAAAGACAACCTGTGGCCCACACAATGAAGGGAAAATAAAGTTTCAGTTGTGTGTGGCTACTAAGTTTTTGGATGCTTCATTGTATATTATAGTTAACTGAACAATTATCACTCATCTTTTCCATAAAACATTGAATCTAAAATATTTGGGAAATTTCAGGACCCAAGGGCATTGCCTCCATAACTCATTTGTGATGTTTCGTGTAGTCTAGCTTTGCCATACACAGTTACTCCAAGATGATTGCAACTAAAGACATGCATATCTTTGGTGGGATATCTTGACACACAATCACTTTATTTATTCATTTTCATAACGTTGTGTGACAATTAGAGCTTCAGAACTTAAAATGGGTTAATATTAAGTATTAAGTTATTTTTAAAGTAATTTTAAAGCTCTTTCCTACACATATCTGATTATCATTTGGGAGCATCTCTTGAGTTAAATGAATATATTAAGAAAATTTCAAACATAAAATTAAACTCAACGTATTTCCTCTTAAGAAAATAAGTTGAACTTAAAACGTAGACTCGCTCTGTGTAGTAGGGTAGTTTCAAGTTCTGGCATTGAGAAAATAAAAGTAAGCCTAAATTTTCAAAATCTGTCATGAATGTATAAAATAATATATTTGCTTACATTGTATCATGGTAATTAGAACTTTTAAATGACTTGTTATAAATTTACCTCCGCATGTGGGTGGTAAAATCTTTGAGGTGAAAAGTGAGCTGCAGCCATCAGTTCAATGCTGTGCTTGAATTTGGACTTCAGAATAATCCCTCAGAAAGATGTTTAACTGTGTTACTGAAGAACTTCAACTGTGTTGGCACATTGACAGAATTTGAGCTCTAATCAGGCTTGCAATCTTGTCACCAAAGTGATAAAAATATGATGCTTTATTTTAGCATTGTCAAAGAGGAAGCCGATAACAACAGCAAAGAAGATTGCAGTAGACAAAAGAAGGAATGGTTCATAGCAAAGATGCAGAGTGAGTGTGTCAAGGGCTGAGACCGTTGACAAGAGATTCCTTTGCATCCCCAATCAGCACAAAGGGTTTTGAAGTTGGAGGGTGAAGAAATATTAGAAATCAATCGACTGACATTGTAGGAGTGATCACAGATCCTGCATGTCATCGTCAGGATTATAGGTAACCGGGCAGGGGCACATGTCTCGCGGAAAAATGTATGGGTACCCATAAAGTGATGAGTGGAATAGCAGTTTCATTCAGTTTCTCAGTATATAAATGTTCTCTGTGGCTCTGTGGTTCCTATGCTATGAAAAGCTGATTCATGTTCTATAGATCTCATTGCATAGTAGTAGTTTTTTAGGCTGACATAGATGGTAAGAAAGGACGGTAGGAAATTTGTTCTAAAGTCAGTGATTAGTCATTTTTAAAATTACCTTTTGAATTTGTTATGAATTTATGTCATAAGCTACAGATATTTTCCAAATATAGTACATCCTTACTGTGGCTGAAACGTACCACAAATTACTTCTTTAAACACTTCCAATTTATTATTTTATAGTATCAGGTCATAAGTCCAAATGGGTTTCACTTGGCTATACTCAATTTTCATCATGACTACAAATTTCTTCTGGTTCTCTTGAGGAGAATATATTCTTCTTCACCTTTTTCATCCTCCAAAGGCTACTGATCATTCCTGAGCCCCTCTCATCCAATAAAGACAGTGTTCTCTAATCAATCAATCAACATCCTGTCCTTAATTCCCTCTCTCCTCTGCTTCCACCTTTATTTCTAGTGTTCTTCTAATTTTCTTGACTATCTTATAAGAACTCTTGTTGCTACTTTGGAGCCTCTGGGATTATCCTGAATAATCTCCCCATCTGATCATCAATAACATGAACGAACTGTACACTGATTTGTAAGGTAAGGTGAAGGCATGCAGATTACCAGATATAGGGTTAGGCACCTTGCTGAAGGCGATTGATTGTTCTACCTCTTGTATACATCATAGAATGCAGTATTGGTTTGACATTTTATTGTGGGAACTTCTTGTAGATTGATGAACAAATGTATATTCTTTCCTGATAGGTCGGCAACAGCCAACTGATAAATAGTTCCCCTCATGTCTTACCTGATAAGTCAATGAGTTTAAGTGGGTTTCTTAGAGGAGCCTGAGAAACTTATGGACATAGATATCACTTAAAAAATTCTCCAGTTTTCCTCACAGCTGTTAACTGTCTATAAATCTTGGATATAGCCAAGTTTCATGAACTCTCTCCCCTAACAATTCTCAACTATCCTTATCTTTTCTAAACCAAAAAGTGAGACAGCCTTATGAGACCCTCTCCTTACACTCTTTAGCTTTCATAAACAACTTAGGATAGGGCCTCATGAACACCTTCCCACCTCCGTGGCAGGAAGTTAATAGGCACTGTTTTGTGCAGTTCTTCCTCAAATAATCATAACTATCAAGAATGTTGACAGTCTGAGGGATAACGGCCATGTCATACTTGTAGGAGAGCATTGCACAACAGTGTGGTGATTACCTGATTTCATGCTGGGTTTAATGCAGTAAAGGGAGTTCAGGGTATGTGCGCTCAGATAGAGGTGAGGAGACATGTAAACACTTCCTGCAGTAAACACCAGGAATGAAATACTAAAAGACTGTTAAGGATAAGTATTTATGCATAAATAGTTATGCTTGTTTAAACCTCTACTTAAGAAAAATATTTTTACATAAGGGTCAACACAGAAAACATTAAATGTTAATGGCCCTGATTTTATTGTAGGCAAAGTGAAAATAGTTTTGTCTCATTTTACAAGTAGAGGAATATGCACTCTGCCAAGCAATATTGTTTAGAAGAATACCACTGAGAACTTTGACCCAGTTTTCCCCCTCTTATAATGCTACCATGGGGAAAAGTTGAAAATAACAATTTGAAGAGAAATGACAATTGCTTACTTTAAATTTTTATTTTTATACAACGTTTCACTATTTGGCTTTGACTGGCCTGGTATGTACTGTGTCAACCAGTCATGCCTGGACCTCACACAGATCCACTTCTTCTGCTTTTTGAATGCTGTGATTAAGACATGCATCACTAGGCCCTGTCTACATTTTGTTCTTAAATAAAGTAGATCTCCCTCTGTTTAAGCAAGATTTCAGATTTTATTGGTCACATATTGTCAACAGCAGAAAGTTTTGTCTAAATGAACTTGCTCCTGGAGGCTTTCACAGTGCATTACGACCCATCAAAATCTAGGCCAGATGTGGGATTATGGAGATGTTTAATTAATGAGAGTTTTAAGAATGTGAGGTACAGGAATGTGGCACCATGAACAGAGAATCTGAGTTCAAATTCTCTGCTTTTCTGTTTTCTGCGTGTGGGCACTACAGAAATAATTGCAATACAACACGCGTTGTTCTTCTTTTCTCTTTTCTTTGATGATTATTTTTGCCATCTGCAAAGTACCATTCCAGAAATCTTACTTTGTAAGTTTTTTTTTTAATATAAGAATTCAATGGTTTCATACAGTAAATGCTTAAAATAGTTCTTGGCACACAGACAATACTCAGTAGATGTTCAAACAAATAGGAAATCAGCCCAAGTTTGTTAACAATGTGCACAGTGATGCTTGTGAAATATCATTTAGACTATCTTGGACCCATATAGTTCACCATTCTTCTATTTCCTTGACAAAACTCTTTTCAGTGCATGGTCAAACCCTCTTCCATGTTTCTGACAACTCATGCTTTTACTGAGTGGCCTTTGTGAAAGCAGGTCCTGATGTCTACTCCTAGTCGCCGAGGGAAATAGAAACTTCAAATGTCCCATATTGTTGAATGCAGGAAGATTTACATGTGGGAAATCAACTTCTCCCACCAAGCACTGTTGGGGGCCTGTTTAAGCTTCAGACAGCCATATTGCCCATTTCCACTGTCACATTCAATGCACACTGTTTAAAGGAACAGGACGTAGTGGATGAAATTAAATAAGGTTTATTTAAAATGAAATTTAAATAAGGTAGTAGCAAAGAGTCCCAGTTCTATCACCACATAAAACATGTTCTTTCTGAGAATCTATTTATGTAGGGATTTTATTTTAGTACACCTTTGGAAAGTCCTTTTTCTCTCTCTGCATATTTACTTCGGAAAAACAAAGCAAAGCAGTTCAGCCTATTTTTATTTCTTTGGAATGACAGACCACAAGGATACAAAACCCAGCAGAATTTCCTCAAAGCAGCTCAAAAATCTCTCTGAAGTTAACTGCAAGAGAGCAGAAGATTTGAATAGAATTGATAATTTTAGAAACTATAGAAGTCCCAAATAAGAGAGCGTCATGGAACTTCCTGGTTGTGTGGCTGATTTTATTTTGTATTCAATCTGTTGATTTGCTGAGCAGCGGTGCCAGTAACCATTAAGCATTGATTCTGAGATGTGGATTTCCAAATACTGAAAAAAAATCTGGAGATTCAAATTTCAATGTTGCAAAATAGAGTGAGGGAGGAAAATTTTCAATAGATGCTTAGTCACGATGTCTTGAAGATATGTAAATGGAATGGTGCCAATCTTTTTATCGAGATATCTCTCTAGCATATTAGGTTTACTGAAACATGCCAGGATTTCCAAAGTTGATTTATCATTCAGATATATTTAAAGATCAATTAGTATTCACTTTCAATCTTCTTCCCATGTTGTTCACCAAAACATGATTTTAAAGTATTAAAGTTGTATTCCTCTCATCTTCAGAAACTTTGACTAGCAAAAGGTATGAGAGGATGTCTCCAAGGCAACTATCTATATGAGTACAGGGATTCGGGAGCAGCTTTTACAGAGAAGTAGTGCGTGAGCCAATATTACTTTAAAGTTGCTCTGTTTTGGAGGGGAGGTTATGATGGCAGAGCAAAGACCACAGTAATATAATAATAGACACTTTCATCAAATTCCTCTCTTATAGATTCCTTTATTATGTATCTATTATATAAGATTCTAACTACTGTATAGACATTAACTCTTTAATGACCATCACAACTCTTTGTTGCTAATTTTACTGTTACTTATCCTATGAGAGAACTACACCATTCTGGGTTATCTGTTTTATTTAAATCACAAATACCTTACTTTCATATGATGTTCAGTTAGATAGTTTGACAATAACAGTGAATTCACAGAGACACTGTCTAGTGAAAGTTTGAAGTCTAGCATCTATGGTTTAAAATATAATTTTTTTTAAACATCAAAAACCTTAACTGAAACTGCTTTCAAGGTTAAATACAATTTACATTTTCAAGCTTATAGTTGAGTTCAAACCCCTTCAGTAGTGACATTCAACTTGGTCAAACATATTTTCCACATCATTTGTTATGATTAGTTTACCTGCCTGGGTTAGGGCTTCTTGAGAATATGAAATGAGTACCAAATATTTTCTTTTGGAGATGAAATGAAATTCATTATGTACTAGATCACAAAATTTTTTCAATTTTCTCATGTTTGCACAGTGAATTTATTTAAATTTATATTTTTATAGTTCAAAGGATGAGATTTTTTAGGGGGTATGGAGTTTATTGGGAGGGTAGGGGGAAGAGAAAGAGAGAAAGAAAGAGAAGAGAGGGGAAGAGAGAGAGACGGAGATCTACCTCTTCAGAAGAAAGAGCGAGACAAGGAGTGGATGGAATTTGTCTCGTACAGGTACAGGATATCAATGGATGAGTTTTGTGGCCATAATTATCCTGGGTCAATAAATTCATAAATTTTAAATTATTATTCTTACACTCACTGTATAGTTAAAATATTTGACTTGGTATAATTATTGTTATATTGAAGTATATATGGAAGTTTTAATTTTATTCTTGAGTTAAATAAAGTAACACTAAAATGAATAATACAATAGGAATCAGATTAGATAAGTAGACTAAATCCATACATACTATACTCTTGGGGAAAACTATTTTCAAATCACATAAGACTTGTGGAAACCTAGTGCACTGGAAACTCTCTGGAATCTATGGGGATGACCCTAGCGAAGATCCCTAGTAATGAGGGATACTGAACTTTAACTGACGACCTCCTCTAACCAGGCAAGGCTTCCAGGGGTGGGACTATGACGTGAACCCAGTCACAAAACCTTCAACCTACAATTTGTTCTGCCTGCAAGATGTTCTGGGATAAAAGTGGTACAGAACTTGTGGGGGTGGCCAAGCAATTACTGGTCCAGCTTGAGGCCCATGCCATAAGAGGGAATCCATGCCTGATACTGCCTAGTTGCCCAGAAACCAGAGACTGGATAACCTGGGATACAGTCAAATGCAATTGGAGAAAAAGAGTCAATGAAATGATTCCTAGTGATACTCTGCTATACTCAAAGACCAGAGACTAACATTATCGTCCTCAGAGAGACTTCATCCAGCAACTCATGGGAGCAGATGTAGAGACCCATGGCTAAACATTTGGTGGAGCTCAGGGAATTCCGTGGAAGTGGGGCAAGGAGGGAACCACAAGAACACGGCCCACAGAATCAACTTGGCAGGGCTCATAGGGGCTCACAGAGTAAGTGATAAACAGGAAGCCTTGATGGGTCTGAGCTATATGGTTGTATAGCTTGTTATTCTTGTGGGGCTCTTAATAGTAGAAATAGGGGTGTCTATGACTCTTTTACCTGCTCTTGAGACCCCTCCTACTTCATTGCCTTGCCTTGTTCAGCACTGATATGACGCTTTGTGCCTACTCATTATAACTTGTTAAGCCATTTTCAGTTGATATCCTTGTGAGGCCTGCTCTTTACTAAAGGAAAATGGAGGAGGAGTGAATCTTGGGGATAGGGGAGGTTGGGGAAAAGGTATTGGCATGAGAAAAGTGAAGGGAAAGTTCTTTAAAGAAGTTATATATAAGAGAAGAATAAATTGAAAAATTAAAAAAGACTTGACATATATAACTGCACACATTTTCCAACTGCTGTTGAATTAAAGAAATCCTAGTCATTAGATGCTATAAATTGATTTCTTAAGCACTATTTCGAATACTATTGTTACTGAAGAAAACTTTTCAAAATTGCCAATCCCTTTGAGAGGTTTCTGTGTTAAAAACACAAAGTTTTGATTAATATAAAACTAATCTCTCTCTCTTTCTCGCTCACTCACATACACACACACATACCTACACACAAATACACACTTTTAAATAAGTTTCTATGTAAGAACAGTGATGGCTTTGAAGCTCTCTGCAAATTATTTGAATAATAATTGCCAAAATTTGTATAGTTTTTCATGCTAAAAGGATTATAAAGTTTGAGACTAGCTTGGGAGTCATGGTCTGTAGTCTTAATGTAACCAGTTTCTAATCTTTGTCTTGTTTCCTGATTAGTCTATCAGTTTAGAGCAGACGCTTCATCTTACTTACCCCGTCTTTTCTGAGTCTGGTTGTAATCCACACAAGTAGTCTACTACAGTACGTACTGGGTGAGTTGATGAATAGTTGATTGAAGGGAGATAATGTCTTTTCATTCCACTAACACACATGGTCTCTTCTCTGAAGGTGAGGCCACTCTGATGTTGGAGTTACTTGTGGCGCTAACAGGCTGAAACAGAGGAGAAAGAACTTTCCTGCTGGTGATGGTGGGAGTAGACAATGAGTACACAGATGGGATTTTATATAGACACCGGGTAAAAGGACTTGGTTTGTGCAGAGTTAGGTCGGAAGATCCCTTGTGATGCTTCCATGTTAGGGTAGAGTGTCAGGGAGGTTTGTAGGTGAGCAGGGGGATCTTTGGAACTAGGTTGTCATGAGCCCGAATGCCAAGTAGGTGGGGCACAGGAGGCTAGTGAAAGGCAAAGTGGAAATGATGTCAAGAAGTTTCACTGGGAAAAGCTTCTAAGGTCCTCCTAAAGTATTCTAACAAGAGAACTGCACAGTTACAAGTCTGTGATGAGAGCTTTAGCTTGTGATAATGTGGATCTTTTTGAAAAAAGGTTTCCTTTCAAAACATGAGAATAAACAGCTTGAAGGGGGGGGGGAGAAGCATTCTCTCAACAAGTCATGAGTCTTGTGGTAAATAGTGCTTGCCTTTGTGAGATAAGCCTATTAATCTAATAAACAAATAAAAGTCCTTGCTTGCTTAGTCCTTCATCAAATTTTTGCTCTCAGTTCTAGCTGCTCCCTCACAATATTGACTTCCTTTTCAAATGCAAGTTAATTTCCTTTTCGATGCAAGCAAGAATGTCTTCTGTATAGACCTCTTATACAGAAAAAGGTCCTGTAGGAATATCTATTGGTTTAAATTAATGAAAAACAATAGCAACTCCTTAAGCCTCTTTTAATTACCAATTATTATGATATTCTCTCTTATGCGCTGAAAGATCGATTCATGGTTTTCATGATAGCTCATGATTATTTTAGTGAGTAGGGTGTAGATGGTAAAATGGGTCTGTTGTGCTGGATAAACATTACTACATCACTTGGGACTTCTTCCTTCTTCTTGCCTCCTTCCAGCTTTTTCCAAGTTAAGACTTCATGATGTATCATGACAATGCATATCCTAAAGGAAGCAAGAAAATTCAAATAAGAGCACAGAGTGAGCGGTTGCTATTCATGTGAGAATGGCAGATTGGAAAACTCCAGCACCTTAATTGTTTATATGCAAATAAATTCTGCTAAGTACAAATGATTCTTATCTGTTTCCTTAAACAAGCACAACAGGACTTTTCCTTGAAGAATGTTTCTCATATTTAAAGCTGTTCTTCGTAGGGAATGCTAAATGAGTCACACCAATGAGCAAAACAAAGCAGAATGGTCCTCACACTTTGTGACTACCACATGGGAAAAAGGAAAGACAATGTTTTTCCGTAGTGAAATTAATTTATTTCTTCAATTGTCACCTGATAATTCTGTATTCATATCTAGCTAATTTATATCTATAGATCTACCAAGGAGGGCATTGTAAAATATGTTAGAGAATATATCTATACAGGGCAATCCTCCTTTAGTAGATACCTAGGAACTGACACAGTTTAAAAGCTCACAGGTATAGAAAAACAGGCATGCATTGCTAGTGGTAGTCGTGTTTTCAGAATATTTTCTTGGCTTATTTTATTGAACTATGTGCACCTTGTTTTCTCATTTAAATTCCAGTTTGATGAATTACTTTGTAGAAATATGCTGGAGTCAAATAATCTTAGAATACTTAAATATATTGGAAAAAAATTCTTATTACTGCGTCAATTTGTTCTTTTTTACTGCTACAATATTTAAAAAGGGATTTAGTTTCTGGACGGTGCTGACACATGCCTTTAATCTTTAAACTTGGGAGGCAGAGGCAGGCGGATCTCCGTGAGTTCGATGCCAGTCTGATTGATCTATTAGAGTTAGTTCCAGGACAGGCTCCAAAGCTATAGAGAAACCTTGTCTCAAAAACCCAAAAAGCAAACAAACAAACAAACAACAACAAAAACCAAAACCAAACCAAACCAAATAAACAACAACAACAAAACAGGGATTTAGTTGTGCTTGAATGTCCTTATTGATTTTGTATATTATGCTTGGGAAGCCTCACTTAAACTGTAGCTGGGAAGTGAGAGAGGATGGGCCTATAATTCCTTTAGGGAAGCAAGGGAAACATGCTGCCTGGTGAGTCAGGACTCCTTTTAGGCCCCATCTGTTAGTCTGCATTACCTCACAACACTGCCAAGCTTAGATCACAGTTTTAACATTCTAGATCCAAGCCAAAGTTTGATAGAATTACCTTAGAAATGATGTCAGGTATAAGCTGTTTGCTAAGGAAGTGTTTTTCTTTAAATTATTAAATTAGTTTATTTTTTAAAAAACTATTTTCTCATTTTAAATGCCTATCCCAGTCTCACTCCCTTCTCTCCTCCAGTTCCCCCCACCTTTCTCCCACTCCATCCCTATCCACTCCCCAGAGTGGGTAGGGCTTCCCATGGGGAGTCAACAAAATCTGACAATCACTTTTAGGGAGGACCAAGACCCTCCCCTCTATATTTAGGCTAAGCAAGGGATCCCTCCAAAAAGAATGGGCTCCCAAAAGCCAGTTCAATCATTCCAGATAAATCCTGGTTGCATTTTGGTTTTTGTTGCCATTAGCTGCAAAGACTGCCCCCCCCACAATCTGTCACCCACATTCAGAGGGCTTTAATTTGGTCATACGCAGGTTCCCCCCTGTGTTAGTCCAGAGTGAGCTCACTTAGGACAACTCTTTATATGGGTCTCCCATCATGGTCTTTTTTTTTCCTTTTGAATAAGAAAAAGAATTTAACACTCAAGAAAAGTTCCAAATTGAAACTTGAAAGGAATTTCTCTATGCAAAGCATTTCCTTAGATAATACTGATCTTGTTAGATATGTCATGTGATTAAAAAATAGATAATTAACAATTATAAAATATAGAAGGAGAATAGGTGAGGACATCAAAAAACAAAACAAAACAACAACAAACCAATTGTATCATCTAAATATATAAATCATAGCCCAATGTATAGCAGAAAAAAATTAGCAAAATAATAAAGTTTAAAGTTTTGTAGTATATTATATATATATATATATATATACGTAAGTTAAACAAATCACTGTATTCTTTACATTTTCTACTCTAAATCAAGCATCAGATTTATATTTTCTATTTTTAAAAAGATTTATTCTGATATATATATGAGTATTTTGCCTGTCTGTCTATTTGTGTTCCACATGAACGCAGTGCCTGTGAAGGCTAAAGAAGTAGTGGAATTCCTTGGAACTGGGGCTAAAGATGGTTGTGAGCCATGATGTGGGTACTAGAATCAAACCCCAGCTTTCTGAAAGAGCATTCAAGGTTCTCAATTATTGGGCCACCACTTTTGCATCTAAAAACAATTTTCTAAATAAATACTTTGATTATAAAATTAATAAATCAGCCTTTCTTTTACTCAAGATAACCTTGATGTTTAAACAAATGATTAGAATGTGGGTTTCAGTTAATTCCAAAGCAACTTGTAGTTGGACTTTTTTTTTGGGCCGCCAGCTCACAAATAACAACACAGAGACTTCTTATTAACGATGAAAGATTGTTCCTTAACTTAGGATTGGACCACTAGCTCTTATAACTTAAAGTAACCTGAATCTATTAATCTATGTTTAACCATGTGACTCAGTTGCATTTACTCTATACTGTATGTCTGACCTCTTCAGTGTCTCCCTGGTATCTTCCATGTGCCTAATCCCTCTCTTTCCTTGGTTGTCCCATCTGTTTTCTCCTGCCTAGTTATTAGCCATTCAACTCTTTATTAAACCAATCACAGGATGCCTTAGGCAGAGAAACATTTTTAGAGTATACAAAAAGATAATCCCACAATATCAACTCTTTAGGGACCCATGGGGTTAAAAGAAAAAAAACTTGTGATATAC
This sequence comes from Ondatra zibethicus, assembly GCA_004026605.1. Classification (NCBI taxonomy): domain Eukaryota; kingdom Metazoa; phylum Chordata; class Mammalia; order Rodentia; family Cricetidae; genus Ondatra; species Ondatra zibethicus. The sequence goes on along the minus strand of PVIU01004959.1, from coordinate 95,368 downwards.
TAGATTTGGGAGATTTTTCTATTTAATTTTTACTCAAACATCACTTCAAATTTTGTCAACTATCCTTTAGCTTCTGGCTACATATTTTATTATATTTCCTTAAGCAGCTTATGAAATTCAAGACATCAATCCAAAAAATCCTCAAACATCTACAAATTCCCAAGGCAGCCATTATAGTTCTCTTAATTCTAAATGTTTGTTTATTTAAATAATGTAAATGATCTCCAATGCTATTTACCAGATGGAAGAAAATTAATTGATCAAAAAGAAAATGCAAGTATAGAACCCATTACTACAGAAAAAGTAACTAAATGTTTGTTTTTCCAATATTTTCTCTCCTCTTCATATAAGAAAGCAGTATGATCTGGGTCAATGAAAAACAATCTAAAAATTAAGCTTTCTGTGGCTGGAGAGGTGACTTAGGAGTTAGTAGCACCTATCACTTTCCAAGTAGACCCAGCTTTGATTCCCTGAACTCATATGGAAGTTCACAGTATTCTGTACCTCCAGTTCCAGAGAATCTGACATTCTGATCTGGTCTGCATGGTGAACAGGCATTCATGTGGTGCAAGATACACATGCAGACAACTCTCATATACACTTAAAAATATACATACATACATATATATATATAATTAAAAATATAAAGAATTAATTCCTCACCCTTGTGATGGGAATGCCAGGGAACTTCATACCGTGTTGTTTTCAACCATAGGATATTAGCTGACATGGAAAGATGATACTAAGATGAAGACAACTTCTCTTTTTCTCGTTCCATCCTGTTAAAGGTGTATGCATCTTAACCCGTAACTGTAAGACTGGGTTGAGGCTGGAAAAACAAAAATGAAAACATCAAAATGCAGATATTTAATCCCAACCAAACAATTTGCCTGTAAACTATTAGTTAGAAGAGTAGCATGGTTATCTCTGAAAAAAACAAACAAAAAAACACACACAAAACAACAACAACAACAAAACCTAAACTGTATCATTTTTAGATTACCTCCGTAAGCGCATTTTACACAGGAAATTATTGTAACTATCTTCCAAGTTGAAAATCTGAAGGATAGGTTATTTTATATCCTAAATCATAGTACATAAAGGTGAGCATGCAACTTCACTCCTATATGATAATCATAATATGTGAAGCATATTAGTCCCATAGCTGCAATGGTCATAGGAGATATATCTTGTACTGTTCAGTATGACAGTCACTAGCCTATGAAATGTGGTTTATGTGATTGAGGAACTGGAGTTCTAACTTTAAGTAATTTAGATGTCACTATGTCACATGGCTCACAGCTAAAATGTTGGAGTGCACAGTTGGAAACAATGGAAAACATGGAATTTAGTTTTTAGAATGTCTTGTGCAGCATAAGCAACACAATTCTGAGCCTCGTTTCTATCACTAGTACTGCATTTACCTTCCCCTGGCTCTCTTTCACACTTACTATTCCTTGAGAAACAATGACATCTATCTATTTGTCTGTTATCTATCTATCTATCTATCATCTATTTTACATGTCATTTATCAACTGTCTAGATATAGGCATATAGAGACTCATCATATAGATATCAATACCCAGAAATACAGATGTGAATTAATAATAGAATCTCTTTAAAGTCAGTAGGTACATAAAAGGAGTACTTTAAAAAGAGGAGCCTATATATAATTAACTTTAGATAGTGTGATAGTCACCTAATGATTATTGAAAACCTTTTCATAAACCAAGTAAAATTTTTCTGAAAAGCAGATATTCCTCGACATGCAGACTTCAAGCCTGGCGTTTCTTCTGATTTCTTTCTCCTCACTATGTAGTGCTCAAATGAAAAACTTTGTTTCAGAGAATTAATGAGGTTTACCTAGTCTTTAATTAAAATGCCATTGTGATCATACTGACTGCTCTGAGGAGCTGGGTGACTTTTGCATACTCATGGGAATAAAGGGTTGATCTCTTTGGAAGGACATTTGAAAAAAAAATTGCCCTTTGACTCTCCAATTCTAGTTTTCACTTGCTGCTCAGGGTCTAGGCAGGAAACAGATGGTACACTTAGCTAGAATTTTGATGAGATCTTAGCAAAGGGACTATTTAAAGGGAATCAACAAGGAATGTTGAAACAGACAAAGATTAGAAACAGCTGGAAACCATTACAAGGCTGAAATGGAGAGGAAGAATCAACATTACTCATCATTACCAAAAACCTGGAGTAGACTGGACAGATGACGGCAGCTTTTAGAACACCAAAACAAGAAGGTGGTGGGTGAAGAGGGAGCTGTCTCCTCCCTTAACGCCTACTGGTTCCTTCTGCTGACTCCCATGGCCTGAATCTACTGAATCAAGTGCAGGAGACCTAGGGTGAGTGGATGGCAGTGAGGGATAAGATGGTCACTCTAGACATGGAGCAGGACTACAGAGTTCAGGAAAGCAACAAGAAACAGAGAGTAAAAGGCATAATTCATTTTCAGTCCAGCTCTCTAAATTGAAACACTTCACTAAAAAATTTTATACTTCAAAATCAGATGCCTTGTGTTAGGAGAGATGTAGATGTACCTGTTTTACTTTTCCTAATACTAAATAAAAATATTTTTATTATTTTTATCTTGGGTATTGGCTTAACTTTTTATATTATTGTATTTCTAGTTTGCTAGGTCTCATAAAAATTTTTTCATATCCTACTAAAGTCTAAATAAGAGTGGTTCTCAACCTTCCTAATGCTGTGACCCTTTAATACAGTTCTTATGCTGAGGTTATCCCCAACCATAAAATTATTTTTGTTGCTATTCCATAACTGTAATTTTGATACTGTTATGAATTATAATGCAGATTTTTCATATGCAGGATAGCTGATATGTGACCCCTGTGAAAGGGTCATTTGGCCCAAAAAGGAGCTGCAATTTACAGTTTGAGAAGCACTGTTCTATAACAAATGCGTATAAAACATTACCGTTTTGTGTGTTGTGGAATGATGAAGAATTTAGAAGCGTAATTCTCTTTCAAAAGCTAGCATGATAAAGAGAATCAAGCACTTTAAGACTGTTTATCAAAGAATATAGCAGGTTTTAATTGAAAAAATTAATTGAAATTGTAGTGCAAGATGAAAAATAGATATGTGCGTATATGTGATCTATGCGGAAGTTGACTGATATTCACCCTGCTTTTAAGTACCAAGTAAATAAGCCCTTCTTTATTTAGATTAAAAATTCTGAGAGGAAAAATAACCAAGAAAGCTATCTATATACAATTTAACCCCAAGATTTCATAAGAAATGTAGATTACAAAGAATAACACAGTTATTCATAATTGTTTGTTATTTACCAAATGGCAACCTAAATAATACACTATAGGACTTCTTTGGTTTAACCTCAGTCCACTTGACTTTTATGTCTATACTTGAGCCCTGTAATGATTAACATTAAAAATGATCCAAAAAACTACATGAAGTCAGAGTTGGATCTGAGTTTTCCAAGGTTTAGTACATTATATTTCATAATGTCAATTTCTAATGTCTCTTTCGGCATGTTTCTTTACTCATATAAATGTAACAGGATGACCAAGATTCTTTGTTTTTGTGAATCCTCAAGACATGGTCAAGCTCCTTCCAAGGAAATGATCCTTGGACACCCTTCCCAATTCGAGAACTAAGAGTCTCCTGATAATTGTAATTAACCTGCTCCTCTCGGATACTTCTCACTTGCATTATGGTACTCAACATATGCCTAATTTCAGCAATAAAAAAGCCAGTTCATACATTAACCATGCTTCTTAGTGAACCCTGTTGTTGATAGAATTATGAGTGACAACAAGAGGAAGAGAAATGTAGGGTATTACCCAGTTAGATACATGTAACTGGTTAAATTGATGGCGAATAAAATATCAAAATGGGGGTCCTATGTTGAGACTAGGTGTTCCATTAATTTTAGATGACTGAAATAATTTCATTTTGCATTTTAAGGAGTGTGTTCAGAATGAGGGAATATGGAAATGTGCTATGCTGTGCCTTCCATGCTCTCCATTAAGAATTTGTTTTGAATGAGCTGTATTGAAAGGACATAATTTGCAGTTTGAAACGATAGAAAATTAGAATAAACTATCAAGAGATTGGAAACAGGGAAGAATATATTTTTGATTTTTCTTCCTATAGCCTAAAGATTTTTCCTTATTTTTCACTTTATGGAATTAAAAAATATACTCAAACACAAACACATACATATATGGCTATCAACCTCATATAACAACTAGTTAATATTATTTATGCCTGAGTAACTATTGAAGATTATCTTTTAAAAAATATTTTCACAGCATCTCAAAAATTTTATTGTGGCATATGAAAATGTGTGATGGATCAACAATATGACTTTAGGCCAACCTGAACAGTAGAATCTATAGTGTGAAAAGTATTAAAAATTAGTGCAGCTCAGTTGGGAGTACTTGCCTCATAGGAGGGTAACCCTGGACTTGAGACCTAGTACCTCCTAAAGTGGGCATGGTGGCACATGCATATCAGCCAGTATTCTAGAGGTGGAAGCAGCAGGAGGATCGGAAGTTCAGGACGTCCTCAGCTAATTGAGTTCAAGGTCAGCCTGGGTTTCAGTAAACTCTTCCACCACATCAACTTGCTAGAATAATGGAAATTTCTTCAATAGTTTTGTATATTTTCAATAGCCAGTATAAAAGCTAAAGCAAAATTTGTTGATTATCTTGATGATAAGATGTGGAATATAACCTTTCTGTATAAAGACTTTAGTTGATTTTATGAATATTGATACTATCTTACTTGGGCATCCAAGCTCTTGTATACCTTGTATTTAGCCTTTAGGTATTTGTGTCATATTTTCATTTTGAACTATTGTTGAGTGAAAGTAATTATAATTTTAAAGGGTAGATAATTGGTGATATTTAAGGCACAGAGTGATGATAATGATTTAATAACTTTTTCTATTTTGTGTAGTAATTATTTACAAATATTATTGATCATATATATAATATTTCACTATTCAGTAGAAAGATTGGGGTATGTATGTATACAAAATGGGAGTTTTGGATTGAAATGAAATTATGATGATAATAATTTCCTATCAAAATTTATGAAATTTGTTCCAATTTTTGGCTTTTTGCCAAGTGACATGACTTTTACAAAGCTAATAAGGTTAATCTAGGGAAGTTAATAGTGTTGTGTGAATGTGAACTTATTTCTTATCTTTATTTGTGTACAATTCTTTTGTCATTTAGCTTAGTATTAGATATAGGTTATGTTTTGGTATCCTGTCTTGTTCTCTTTTTTAACTTAGTATTTGCATATCTGTTAAATTTGTGATCGCTCTTATCTCCAGATCAGAGTGAGTGTTGCTTTTGTTGAACTGAATTTACATAAAACAGAGCAAAAAATAAAAGAACTGATGGAGGATAATTTTCAGTCTAAATATTTCAGCACATTTCTGGACTTCAAAGCACATAATACTGCAAATAATATTCCATAAAGGGCTTATCAGGTCAGCACATCACCATGCTAACATAATTGAAATTCCTACAAAAGCATTATATATCTGCAGTAGCTGGTGTCAAAGCTAAAAAAGGCTCCTTTCATGTGCCTGTGTTGACCATCGCTTTCTGCACGTTGGAATCACTTAAATGATATCGGGAAAATCTGCAACATATCCGTCTAGTAACAACATGATTTCAGTTCCGTTGGTCTAGAGAATAGCATATTTTCCGTGTGATCACCGTCAGCGCTGGCTTTCTAGCGACGGTTTGTATAAATACTTGACTGCCTACAGGAAAAAATAATAGCGATCTGGAAAAGGGAATTGGTTTATGTCGTGAAAAATGTGTGACGCCTAGCCATCCCACCACTGAGTGGGTATAGGAATACCAGTGGCTGCCCATGTAATCTGGACCCCAACAGTTCAGCGCTCTGAAGTTTGCAGGGCTACTGTATGGGGCACACACCGCTTGTGTTTTCTTTTGACCTCGTCACACACTGTTAGAAGAGTTCTCTCCTCTTAGTCTTGCTAATGATCCTGTTAGGTGCTTTCTAAATCTGTTTTTATTTCGCCACCCCTACTTGATTTCCTGTCATTCTCCTCTGATTAAATTGCAGAATTACACTGTTGAGGCTGTCACTTCTTTTTCCCCTTAGGGTGACACCAAAACACTACTCATTTTCTCCCTCAGTCATAAATTACTTCACAAAGCAATGGCTGTGTACGTACTTCCAGGCATTTAAGACCTGGAATAATGCATTTCTCAGCTTGAATTGCAGGCTGTTCACATTCCTGAAACAATCACAATTACTTGTCATTTTTGGTTTCTTGGTTTATAGCTATCAGAGCATCTAGAAATCTGAGAACCTTTTAGTGCTTACTTTGGGGTGATTGCTTATAAGATATCAAAACTGAAGTTCTGCGGTCTAATAACAGAATCATATGATGACTCTGGTCTTTTCGCCCATACCTTTTTTTTTTAAATTATGTTTTCTCTTGAAGGGAATGAGTTAGGGAAAGAGGTTTAATGGAGAGAGAATATTTTTGTTCAGCCATATTTCTATTTTTTCTACTAGAACCAAATCAATTGAGATTTTCTTTCATTATCTTATTGTTACGTCACTATCAAATTAGTAATCAAAAATACCTTAAAAGATCAGTTGCTATCATTTATACCTTATATTTCAAGAGTATTAGAGTATATCTCAAGACAGTTGGAATTTGTTATTTTAAGTTCCTTTGTTTCTGAGTTCTTGTCCCTAGCAAACCAAACCAAACTATTCTTCCCACATTTATGTCCGCAGATCAAATTTGTAGTTCATCAATACAGTTCATAAGCATGCTAGCAGAAAGGTCGTAGTCAAATGTCAAAGTCACATACAATTTTCCTATAATTTTGAACACAACTTTAAGTCCAAGTCTAGCACTGATATGTTATTTTACACTTAAAAATAGATACTGGATTTTTGGATATAGAGGTTTTTTAAATATATATTCAAGTATAATATGTAGTTTCTAGAAGATTTATGTCTCTTCTTCATTTTTTTCCACTTTTGTGTCTCATCCTCAGTTAAACCTCAAAATTACAGTAGTTTTTCTGGCCATCAGCTCAAGTCATTATGTATTGAAGTGACTGTAGAGGATGCTCTGGAGGGGCAGGAGAAAGGAAAAGTGCTTGAATATATTCCACAGGAAGCTAAAGAGATCCCCTAGGCTCCTTATTATGAAGGTGAATGCTCAGATTTGGTGGTAGGGAGTGCAGAAGAGAGTGGTTGGAAGGAACATGGAGAAAGCTCCGGTCTCAAGCACAGGGCCTGAGCGGAGCTTTGGGAAGTGGGGGGTACTTCAAGCTGTAGCAGATACATGGTGAAACTGAATTTGAAGATCGAAATACATAGTTTCACTGATCCCATAAGTATATACACAGCGGACAGGAACCTCCACACCTGAAAGGTTTGCAAAGGCTGCTATTACAGCATCTTAGGGAATAATAGGACAAGACGATGACTCACAAGGAAAGATGCCTCATCTCCTTGTTTGTAGAGAACAAAATGATATATTGTGTGAGAACTTATCTTAAAATAGAAGGCTAATATTTTCACACTACACATTAGACCTTTTTCTTTCTTTGAGTACTGACCTTCACCAGTTTAGTTTCCCAAATTAATCAGTTAATGAGTCTGTCAACATTTCCCAAATCTCTTCTGTCATTTTGTCATCTAAAATCTGCTATCATTTTTTATGACATGATAAATAATTTTTTTCACTTTTCCTTATCAAATAATCACCTCGTTTTTAGCATTAATAGATAGGATAAAATAAAGACTTGCTCTATAGAATGCCACTGGATGAAGAAAATTGCTAAATCACTTGTTAGTTTCTCATCTAATTGGGTACCAATTGAGATGAGGCTTTCTCCTGTTCCTAGAGGATACATTTTAGTCCATATGGTACTTTGGCATTTCTTTCCTTATCCATTACCTGCTGTGAAAGGGACCTACATTCTATCACATACATTAATTTAGCGACTGGAGCATACCAAAATAATGTCTGTTTGTCACGTTGGATTCTTTATTTCATATGCATGTGTTTGATTCTGAATCACCATTGATTTTAACTGAGGCTCATATTTGACTTAATGAAATAAACTTAAGAACCTCGAGTTTGCAATCTGTAGAAAGAAAAATGATCACTTCCAAGTTAATCCCTTATAGTCAGCATCACAAGACTCAGTGCTGCCAACATATGGCATTTTTAAAAGGTAGAGTTGTTTGAAAAAAAATATGATACTACTTTGTGCAGAGAAAACAATTTTTATTTGTTAATCTTTTTCAGTTTACTGTTCAATCATTGGCTTTGGATTATTCACTAATGTGAGTTATGTCACATAATAATTCTTCATGAAATTTTATTTGAGCATTTCTATAGTACATTTAACATTGATGTAATGTTTAGAAGTTTGACTTTTTAAAGAAAAGTTGGTATGTTCATTTGTTAGACTATTTAAACACAAATGTGTTTTAGTCTTTTTAACTTGATCACTTGCTAGGAAATGCAAAATGTTTATTGGTGTCAAAATCTTTCAAAGAATCATGAATCATTAACTTAAAAATTAAAAAGATAACATTTGGTATATGAAATTTGAAAAGGAAAGATCACACTATTATGCAGCCAAAGGATCCAATAATTTATGAGTTGGTTTTCTCAGTTTATCACTAGAGAGTAAATTTGCTGCTCCAGTGCAGAAAGTGGGCAGAACTAAAGCCTCTGAATTTTAACTGTTTAATTAAACTACTGGTTGATGTAGCATGCCAAAATCATGGATAGCTTAAATCTTCATTTTAATATGACTAGTAAAAAAATATTAGAATTTCTATCTTTCAGTCATTCATTTAAATTGTTTTCAAAATTCATATAGGTATAATTTGCATAATTAATATGTTCTTCATCAAAAGACCTTGTGTTATCTTGCATTCAATTTGCATGCATCCCTGCTTGCTGTGTAAGGAGAGGACTGGCTCCTTTGCCCACCACAGGTGGCAGGAGTAAGGGGGGAGGGCAACTTTCCCTTGCCCTCCCCTCTGCAGATGACGGAGGTGTGGTCAGGTAGCCCATTCACACACACTCAGGGCTATCTCATCTGGGGCTCTACCAATAGGATCAGCTCTACTATATTGCCCAGGCGAGGAACAGGGCTGCTTTCCTGATGGCCACAGATGGTAAGGGGAGGGTCAGCTCCCTTGTCTGTTGTAGGCAGTGAGGGGCAAATGGTAAGGGGCGGGCATTTCTCCCCCAACCTGATGACAGATGATTAGTGGGGAATCAGGAAAGTGAACCCTGCACCTCACCAGGGAGCACAGTTGAACTGACCCTGTTGGTGAGGTGTTGGTGAGACAGCCCCGATACTGTGAGCATGGGAGAGCTGTCCGCATTACTCACCTGTCGCGTGGCAATATGGGGGGCTGAGATATACCCCCCATCAACACCTGAGGCTGTTAGAATAGCTAGCTCTGATGTCATAGGAGGAGGAGAGCTGTGCCTGCTCCTCATCAGCTGCAGGACTCTGTGTGGCCCCTACACCTTGCTTGGAAAACACAGTCGAGCTGGCTTAGAAGGTGTAGCTGTGGTAGAACTGACCCTAAGGACATGAAAGCTGGATAATTGGCCCCGCCTCTTGGTCATCACTGCAAGGGGTGAACTAACCAGGGCAGTGCTGGAGAGCTCACCCTGGTGGTGAAGACAGAGGAGAGCTGGCCCAACCCTGCACCTATCCAGGCCTAGAACCAGGGCTATGTGTTGACTCATCTGTGGTCTGCTGGAAAACCCACAGTATGTGGGGTGTGTGTGTGTGTGCGCGCGTGTGTGTCGAGGTCAATCCTGAGGATCCAAAGCTGCAGGTTCTCCATGACACAGGTCAGTAGCAGGATGTCCAGGGAGAGTCCACGTGAGGGTCCAGAGTCAAAGGTATAACAGAGATCAGCATCCTAGAATCAGACAAATGATTCTTTACAATGAATGCAAGCGGGTAAAAATGAATGGATAAAGGAGCTTGCTATATGATTCACTGTGTAACACTGCAGCTTCCATGACTAGATAGTCCCTTTCTTCATTTTTTTCCTTTTTTCTCTTCAATTTTATATTGTTTTATTTTTGGGAGTTTGAAGGAATGGGCAGGATAGGGAGGCATGATGTGAAAGACACAAAGAAAAAATAAAAATAAAGTTTAAAAAAAGTCATTTTCTTCTCTCTTTGTATATATTTTCTTGTATTTTGCCTTTTATTTGATACTTAATTTGAAATCTAATCTTTTGATCACTAAGGTTGCTTGGTAGGCAGACACACTTACTGACACACCTGTAAACTTGAGTTCAGTCCTCAGGCTCTATATGGGGGAAGGAGAAAACTGACTCTTCAAAAATTGTCCTCTGACTTCTCTTTGGGCTCCCTGGCACACGGGCTGGTGTGCTACTGCATGTTTTGATGCACACACCTGAACACATATGAGAGAGAGAGAGAGAGAGAGAGAGAGAGAGAGAGAGAGAGAGAGAGAGAGAGAGAGAGACAGCAGGTCAAATCTGTATCTGTATCACTGTATAATTTTCCATTTTCTCTGGCCAAGTGTTCTGAAGTGATTAAATATCCCGTGAAAGCACTTCTTTGCATTTCACCAAATGTAAAATCCTGTTCCAGGAAAAACATTTGAACAGACTCCAAGATTGAAGCTACTTGTCTGAGATGGGCTCTGCTGTAAGATCTGGTCAGGTGTTTCTTTCATGTTCCATTAGCTACACATCCCAGATTAGAAGAAAAACTTTAGATATTGTTTTAATATTTTACAAACTAAGATTATGAGACCTAGAATAATTACACAGTTTTGTTTTTTAGAACTTCATTCAGTGTCTGTCCTTGAGTCAGGTGCAGTTATTTGATTTTCATTTTGTTACAAAATACATTAAATTATTTTTCCTTTAAACTAAACAAAATAGAATGCTAAATAACTACTTTTTCAAACTCCCTATAATTAATTTCTTGTTGCAATTGGGTATTTTTTGGTATGGACATCTTCAGTTTAGAGATACTAGTTCATTTTCCTTACACACACAGACAACACACATGCATACGCCCAGATACCTGCATACACACACACACACAAACACACACACTCACATGCACTTTCTCTCCCTCCCTCTCCCCCATCTCTCTCTCTCTCACACACACATGTACACACACATAAACCACACACTTCCTCTCCCTCCCTCTCTTCTCCCTCTCTCTCCCTGTCACACACACACACACGAGCAAGAGATAAAGGTCTCTCTCCCACTTGTTAAGGTAATGAAAGAAATACAGTGTTTAGTAGATTTGTCTTAGTGTCCTCTTTCATTATAGATTATAAGCTATTTAGATGGTTAAGACTAGGTGGGAAATGAAAATACAGTTGTCCCTGGCTTTAGATGGAACTGAATAAAAATTTTAGTTTGAGTCCATAGAGTTCAGCACAAGATATAATATTCCATACTCAGAATATCAAAGACTATTAGTAAATCATTGACAACATTTGGTATTTTTCCTGTTCATCAGGGAAGAAGACCCAGGACTCACATATTCACAAGCACAGAAAGCACAAAAATCTTTGGAGTTCACAGTGAAATCTTAGTTTCTAACTTCATTGCTGAAGAAAAATCTGAACCCAATGGGAAGTTTATAAACTACCCACTCCAATCCCTACCTAAAGGAAAAAAACTCTCTTCTGTTTAAGAGTGATTAACAGAACCCAGAGTCCCTGAAAGACAACTGACCAGTCACCTGGTGCCTCCCTGTTATGAGAACACAAGCATGTTATCTCTTGTGCTTGATGGAATTAAAGAAAAATGAAAGGTATTCATCTTTGTAGATCTATTTCCAACTACTCAAGTCTGAATTATTTCTTCCCAGAGCCAACAATTCCGCTGGGAATCAATACTATATCCTTTCACCCTACAAAATCTCTTTTTTACTTTAAGACTTTAAATTTTACTTTGTTGATTATGATAATACAGAGAAACTAATTACCTCAAAGCCCACTTTATCTCTTTTCAATTAAAAGAGTACATAGCAAATTATATCTGCATCCAGAGAGGCAGCTGCAACAGGGAAATTTCTGGAGGTCCTTCTCCTTATCTTTCTATTAAGCAAAGTACTTCTATTGTTGCTGAGGCTGGAGATTATTAAGTATTTGTATTTCAAAGAATCACACAGTGTGTTATTACATTTCTAAATATATTTTGCATAATCGATATGTTGCTTAGAATGTTAAGAGTTTGTATCACCTCCAAATAATCTAAATTCTGTCAGTTTCACTTTTCCAAAGCATCTCATAGGATTAGGTCATGGCACCTCTTATTTGTTTAGGGGATTATTAGAGGATATTTTGCAATTTATTAAACTTATCTTCATTATGAATCATTTGTACAGTCAACATACAACTTCTTGTTGATTTTTCTTTAGGTAAGGAACTTAGAAATGTCGTATGACTACATTGTTAGCCCATGGACTGAGATATATTAGAGTTAAAAGTTCAAATTAGAGGGCATTGTCTATGTAATTCTGGTAAAACATCTCTCCTGTTGCTTTTAGTGGTGACTGATAGGAACCCCATGAAATAGCAAGAGTCCACATTACCACACATATATGACAAAAGTCCTGCATTCTGTACCTATCTTTTCCAAATCAGAACAAGCATTGATAATATACCAGAGCACGTTGTTTTGAAACAATGGATTAAAAAGTTAGGTTTTCCATCTGTTCACTCGGTTTCTCTTTTTTGTTCTCATCTGCATTTTATTAACATAGTCACACAGTATTTATATTGAGGAATATCTTTTGGAAATATTAATGGTGTTTCACTGATAAGTATTCACCACATAATACTTGAATTGTCTAGACCAGTGGTCCTCAACCTTCTTAATGCTGCGACCCTTTAGTACAGTATCTAATGCTGTGGTGACCCCAACCATAAAATTATTTTCATTGCTAAAAGTTCATAACTAGAATTTTGCTACTGTTATAAAACATACTATAAATATCTGATATGCAGCATATCTGATTTGTGACCTCCCTGAAAGTGCCGTTAAATCCCCAAAGGTGTTGTGGCACAGGTTGAGAACTGTTGTTTTTAATAACAGCACCAAGATTTCATAAAGACCCAATAAATTCCATGGAGATTAGAATGAGCAAAGAAGAAGTAAGGAGTCTTTAGTGTTAGTATTTAAGAGGCAGGGCTTTCCAATTTTTCACCAAAATCACAAGGCATTTTTGGACTGGGGTGTGGACATTAAAGTCTGATATCCTTCACATATGGCGTGTGAAAAGTTGAAGCCCTGGGGATCTCATTCACTGGACTCATTTATCCAAGCATGAAAGCATATGGGAAAACCAGAGTAGTCAGAAAAGAGTACCTATCCCTGAGCCTTGGAGTTAAAGGATACATCACTGTCCGTGGTGGTAATTTACAAGCAATTTGTGATAATAAAAAGGTTCAGTATAATAGATCTTGAATGCAATGTTCCCTAATTACTCCACTTACCGCTTCTTCCCAGAGCTGGAGCGGCACCTGACCAGATCTGTGGCTGGCTTAGTTTCCATTTCATTATTTTTTTTAAAGTTTCTTCAGTCTTTTGTATATAATTGACCAATTCTAAAAAAAAAACTTTTGGTCTTGTGATTTTATAAAACGAGATATACATAATGTCATAAATGTCCTCATTCTACCTAAGATTTGCTGAAAGTGTAAGATTACGTTTCTTAAAGAAACTGATTTATTGTATTATCTCATTTCTACCATGATTGGATTTGTTTTATAATGCTCTTGCTTTCAGTTGAGGGGTGTGTGTCCTTTCTTGACTTTAACATGTGCAGTAATATGTTTCTCTCCTAGTTTATATATCAGTCCTTTATTTCGATTTAGCAGCTTAAACATTTTGGTTTTTTGCATGACCATCAAACAGGTGAAGGTTTTATTTTTGCAACAAATTTCTAGAACCACCTAGTCAAATGAGTTTAGTTTTTTCTTTCTTCATAATTTCTTAAGTGATAGCAATTTGAATGATATATTATATTTATCCAGCTACCAAGTTAGTTGACATTAGTTTCTATGTAGATGGCTTTCTTGGACCGTCAGCCCCCAAATCATGACACAGACACTTATTATTAATTATGAAAACTCGACCTTAGCTTAGACTTGTTTCTAACTAACTCTTACAACTTAAATTAACTCATTTCTATTTAACTATGTGCTGTCATGTAGTTTGTGGTTTCTACCTCACCTTCTGTATGTCCTGCTTCGTCTTCATCTACTCGTGCTCTCTCCCATGACTAAATTCATTTCCTTTTCTTTCTGCCAGAGTCCTACCTTATCTCCTCCTGTCTAGTTATTCTGAATTTAGCTCTTTCTTATACCAACCAGATCACTTTGTAAAGACATCTTCACAGTGTACAAAAAAGATTATTCCACATCATTTCTACTTTTTGAACTTCTGATGATGTACGTTTTACTTCAAAACTTTATACTCTTTGTTAACTAGTGAGTTTTTATTTTCTCTCATTCGTGCATCTAACTCAGTCAACAGAAATTTTTTTCGAGACAGGGTTTCTCTGTAGCTTTGGAGCCTGTCCTGGAACTAGCTCTTGTAGAACTCAAAAAGATCTGCCAGCCTCTGCCTCCTGAGTGCTGGGATTAAAGGCATGCGCCACCACCACCTGGCCAGAAAAATTTTATACTCTTTCCAGATTCTTGATATTGCTTGCTGCTGAAGATAAAGCAGTGTGCCAAACAGTTGGTATTCTGGTCATTTCTGGTATTGGGACAAGACACTTAGCAAAATAGGTACAATGTATTCTGGAGAAAAGCGTACAGGGATGATTATTTAAGGAAATGAGAGACTTGCTATTTTAAGTATTGCTATGTAGAGATACCTTGCAGGAGATCTGTTATGAAGGATAAGGAAAAAAATACCCTAAATTTTGGGGTAGATTGTTATTCCTCATCAAAGAGCAGAAGTCAATATGGTTGACCGAAGTGAGGAGAGCAGGGGGTAGGAAATTCAGAGAAGGGTTCTGGTAACAGACCAGAGAAGACAATTTCAAGATTTATAGCCCTTGGAGGAATATTATTGAAGGATTGAACAAAGGCATCATGACTTCATTCAGGTAAAAGAAGTCCCTCATTCACTAGGCAGGGAAAAGGCAGAACAAGGCCCAAATACTATTTTTTATATTGTGCTTAGAGAATAATGCTAACTATAATCTAATAATCTAACTTTCATGGTGGTTTGTCATTTGAAAGTGGGTCCTCTTGGGACACAAGACTGTGCTGCTTGGGTTGTTGCCTGACTCAAGAAAGAGACAATGATGCCTCAGGCTAATAGAGCTGGCTGGTACAAGATTATAATATGAAGATATCAAATGCAAGATTTGCCAGTGAAGAGACAAAATCAGGAGTAAAGTATGAAATAATTTACTTTGCCTGAGAGGTGAAAATATACTTGCGGTTAATGGTCAAGGGCAGAACCCTACTTAGCAGATTGCAAGTGGAAAAATCTGAAGGTTAGTTATGGCGCACCAATCTTGAGGCTCCTGATTATGTTTAAGTAGAGGTAGATGTCCACTTAACATTTATTTTCCCTCTCTAAACCTGCCATCCAGATACTCTAAAATTAAATTTCTCTTTTCTTATTGTTAGCCCTAGGGCCTGATGGCCCTCACTATTTTTAATTCAAAGACCCCATCAAGGTAGATTCTATATGAATTGTGAATTCCAAATGAAATATAAGCTTCAAGGGAATTTCTAAATGAAAAGAACTATGACTCTTTCTTAGTTTTTTGAATAGTCTCCACTAGGTTTTAACATAAGACAGTAATAAGCTTTTCTTCACATTACTCATGTATAATATTAAATCATCCTATATACACTGCAGATTAAATATTGAGTAACTCTTTATAAACCACATGCATATCATAAGTTATATCTGTAGTTTCATATTTATTGTTACATGCATGTAAGAAATGCATGCAAACACTGGCTTTATAGAACAAAGCTATGGAGCTTATATTCTATAAACAGATGAGAGAAAATTAATATTTGATAGAGAAGTTTGGTATTCAAGGACCGGGGGTAAGAATGGAGGAAAATGAACATAGAGAGAAATCTAGTAGAGAAATAATGAATAGGAGAAAATAGATGTTTTTAGGACAGGTAACCTTCCCCAGTGTTTATTTATGGAGATCATTAATTCAACTTCAATTTAATGTACCGGATGGAATAAAACTTCTGTCTTTGAGCACCTTTATTGTTTGAATTTAAAACACTGCTTTTTTAATTTCATTAGCTTATGAATTAATTGAGATTTTGATTAATTTGGTGCTAGAGAGACAGTTTAGCTGAAAGAGCACTTACTGCTCTTCCAGAGGACCCATGTTTCTTACCTAGCACCCATGTCAGGCAGCTTACAACTTCCTGTAACTCCAACTGCAGGGGATCCAGTACCTATGGTCTCCATGGGCAACTACAGTCAGAGACACATTTGCATACACATAATTAAAGCTATAAAAATAAGTTCTTGAGGGTTTTGATTAATTTATTTTTCACTCAAAAGTGTATATAACTCACTGAAGGAAAGTATAAAACTCAATGAAACATAGTTACTTATAAACATACTATCTAGAAATGTTTATCAATGTTTTGGAATTTCTCTTTATCATGCTTATTGCTGTATGTATTTTATTACTTTATCAACTGCACATATTAGTGGGGTTCACTATGATAGTCCCACGCACACATATATCATGTACTGGTTATATCCATGCACCTTTGTTTCATCTCTGCGATAGTTTACCCAGGCATACTTGTTAGTTCATAATAATCACTGTTTCGTTTTGAAGCAGTTGTGGCTTTCTTGTGCTCCTCTTCCCATATCTGAAGGGAAACGAGATATTCATGCAGCTGTACATGGGATTTATTTTGCTGAATTATGTTCTCTAGTTATATCTGGTTACAAATGGTAAGATTTATTCTTGGTCATAGCTTTATAGTACTCTATCATGCACACATGGCATGTTTTCTTAATCTATACATCTGTACTTCTATAGATGGATAGCTAGCTATTGTGAATAATGCCCAAATAAACTGCTATGCAGACATCATTTCTATATGCTGACTTAATTTGGTTGTAAGAATTCCCAGGAGTTAGGTAGTTATATCATTTAGTAGTTCTATTTTCAGGTATATGGGGAAACCACACTGATTTCCATAATTACTGTACTAATTTACGGAATTGCTAGCAAGGTCTATCCATTCCTTTTTTTTTTTCATCCTTGCCAGTGGTTTTTTTTGTTTATTTTTTTTCATTAAATCCTATTACTAGTCATTCTACACTGGTTCTGTTGTATCTCTTTAAAACTTGATAAGCATTTTCCTGATAGCTGAAAAGATAGCAATAACTTCACATGTTTACTGTTCACTTATATTTCTTCAATTGAGAAGGACACATTTGGGTAATTTGCTAATTTTTAAGAAAGATCACTTTTTGGTAAAGGCTGTTTCCTGAATTCTTTGTATACTCTAAATATTAGCCCTTGATCAGATGAATTGCTAGCAAGTATTTTATTTCACCCAAGGGTTTTTTTCTTTACTCTATGGTTCATTTCCCCTTTTAATGCACTCATCTCCTTAATTTGATATAGTCCCATTTGCCAGGTTCGGCTTCTGTTTTCTGTGCTCTGGGAGTTCTATCCAGAAGACTATTGCCTTTTCCACAGTCTTGAAATGCTTCCTCTAAAAATTCAGAATTTCAGAACTAACAATACGGTCTTCAGTGTATTTTAAGTGAGTTTTGTACAGGATGGAAAATAGGAGTCAAGTTTTAGTTTTCTGTGTGTGATGTCCAGTTTTACCAGCTTCCTTTGTTGAAGGGATTATCTTGTCTCTCGTTTGTTTTTGGCACCTTCTTGGGACTCTGCTGGCTATAGAAGTATGGGTTTGTTCCTGGATTTCTTCTCTCCTAGTTAGCTGTATAAAGCTCTCACCTTGACACAGAGAATAATCTGAGGGAGTCTCAGTTTGAAGTTTTGCCTAGATCAGATTGGCTTCTGGACAAATCTGAAGGAATTGACTTGATTATTGATTGAAATGAGAGGGGCTAGCCTATTGTACGATATGCCATTCCTGGACTGGTGCTATAGAACCATGTAGGAAAGAAAGCTTTTTCTGTGAAATAGTATGCAGTATTCCTCCATAGCTTCTGCTTTGGTTTGTTCAGATTGCCTTATCATTGTAACAGGAAATCAAAGTAAAACATCTACAGTATCATACTGGTCTCTTTCTCTCCCTCTCTTCCTTCTAGTCCTCTCTCACCTCCTTTCACTCGCCTTCAATCTCCCCCTCATATCCTTTCACCTCCATTCTTCTAGGTCCCATCTCCTCCCTCAACTCTATGCTACCTTGACTCCTACTAGGCTTTGTAGAGTATTTTGAAACCCAGCTTTGAGACGACACCCTTCCAGATTTGCTTCTTTTTCATATGGTGGTATTTTTGTTTATTTCTTCAATTCAGCATAACTGCTTCTCTAGGAATTTTCTTATTGTTTTTTTTCATAATACTTGAAAAACGACATCAATGATATGTTGGACAATGCATATAATCTGCAGATTGTTTTGGTAATATGGAAAATTTAGTAATATTTTTTCCTGCACATCAGTACACAAGGTCCTTTTACCTTTTGGTGTTATGTTCATTTTCTTTGTTGGTACCTTGTAATTTTCAGGGTAGAGCTCCTTTGTTGCTTTAGTTGGGCCTTTTCTTTCAATTTTTGCTACTCTTCATTTATCACTGTGAATGGAATTGTTTTCCTAAATCCTTTGCAGAAAACTCAGTATTTGTTAGAGAAAAACTACTGACTTTTTGTGTGTTGGCGGTATATCATGCTACTTCTTTGAGTTTTTCATCAGTTATTCAAAAAGATTAATAGGGATTTTTATTGATTTTTATTGTGCTCTACATTTTTCTCTACTCCCTTCCCTGAATCTCCCCTTCCCATTCAACTCTCCCCCAAGGTCCACATTCTCTTAATTTACTCAGGAGATCTCGTCTTTTTCTACCTGTTTGCGGTGATTGTGTTCATAAAGATACGTTCTTTTAAACAAATCATTTGCTGTGACCACATTAGTCCCATGTACTCTCCCTTTTCCTTTCTTGCCCCTCCTATTAATCTTTTCCTCAGATAGTCCCACTTCCACTTTCATGTCATCTACTTATCATCATATGTGAATTTATTTATAAAACTAGGATCTACCAAAGAAAGCATGAACTTGTTTATTTTAGTGCAATGTTCTCATCTTGTATTAATTTTCCTGCATACAATATAATCTCATTCTTTACAGAGAAATGAAGCTCCATTGTGTTTGCATTTCCTTGTAATCTTCATATAGTATATGTTGACTAATCCCTAGGCTGATCCATTACTTGTATATTTGGAATACAGCTGTAATAAACACTGGAGTGAAGGTGTCTCAGTAGTATGCTAACACAGCCTCATTGGGGCATTTTCCCAGAAGTGAAATAGCCAAGTATTTGTAGTTCTCTGTTTAGTTTTAGGAGGACACTCCATACTGATTTCCATAGTGACTAGGCTAATTTATATTCTGACTACTAACATATAAGGATACCGTCTCTTTCTATGTCCTCAACAACTTTTATTATTTGCATTCTTAATGACAGATATTCTAATTGTGGTGAAATTTAATCTCAATTTATTTTAAATTGCGTCCCCCTGATGGTTAAGGATATATAACAGTTTTTCATATGCTTATAAGCCATTTGTGCTTCAACTTTTGAGAACTCTCTGTTTATTTTATCTGTTCATTTATTGACTGGATTGTTTTGAGGGCTTCTTTTTTGTAGATCTTTTTAACATTTTACTCTCTATATATTTATTCTCTCATGTACACTGTTTAAAATTTTTCCCATTCTATATACTGTCTCCTTACTCAAGCATTTCTCTCAATGTTCAGAAGCCTTTTTTGTTTTTTTTATTTACTTTTTTATTTGCATTTTACATACTAATTCCAGTTCCCCCTCCCTCCCCTCCTCTTGCTTTCCCACATTCATCCCAACCCCATCCACTGCTCAGAGAGGGTAAGGCCTCCCGTGGAGAGTCAACAAAGTCTGGCACATCTAGTTGAGGCAGTACCAAGGCCTTTCCACATGTATGTAGGCTGAGCATGGTAAACCTTCATATGGACTGGTTCCACTGCCAGTGGCCCCACAAACTGCCAAAGCCACACAACTGTCATTCATATTCATATTCAGAGGGCCAAGTTCAGTCCTATGTAGGTTCCCCAGCAGGCAAGCCATAGTCAGTGAGCTCCCATTAGCTTAGGTAATCTGTCTCTGTAGGTTTCCCCATCATGGTCTTGTCCACTTTGCTCATGTTGCCACACCTCTCTCTTTGTCGGAATGCTGTGTTCAGCCCAGTGCTTAGCTGTCGATCTCTGTCTGCTTCCATCAGTTACTGGATATAGGTTCTATGATGACATTTAAGATAGTCATCAATCTGATTACAGGGAAGGCCAGTTCAGGCACCCTCTTCACTATTGCTTAGAGTCTTAGCTGGGGTCATTCTTATGGATTCCTGGGAATTTTTGCAGCACCAGGTTTTCCCCTAACCCCATAATGGCGCCCTCTATGAAGATATCTTTTTCCTGCTCTTTCTCTTTGTCCACACTCCAATTCAACCATCCATTAATGTCATGTTTGTCAACTTTTAGTATTGGTTCAAAAACTTTTCGAGTCCTTTTGTCACACTCTGTGCCTATCCGTATATCATAAAGCATTTTCTCTGATGCTTTCCTCTCACTATTTCAGATGTTAGGGATTATGTTACGGTTTTAGATACTAAACCAGCTCCTAATGGCTTATTATTATGCCTACAGATGAATGTATCTTTCAGCTCTCATCTGAGCACTCCTATTTGTAGTAGATAGTGATTACCATAAGGAATTACTGCTTGCAAGGGCGTGGAGAGTAAGAGATTAGAGTGAGCTCAGCTCTACATGTGACTATTGTATCGCATCTTTCTTCCCAAGGCTCAGGGATCATTACTGAAGAGAGCGTATAAAGAGTATAAAAGTCATTTTGAATTGACAACTTTTTATCTCTTAAATTGTTTATTTTCTTCTACTTGTTTTGATTATTTTTTTCCATTGTCTCATTTATGATTATATTTTTCTTTGTAGTTTGGTGTCTTTTTTCACTGATGACATTTGATGTTCTTTATCATATTACTCATTTAGTGGGATTTGAGTTTTGACATCAAGCTATCGTGATGACAACTACATCTCTTTTTTGGGGTTGGGACTCCTGTGATGATCACTAAGACTGGTCTGGTGTCATCAATTATCCCACTTCTTGATTATCTTGAGATATTTTTTTTTATTTGAAAGGAAACCTGGTTTTGTACATGATAATTTTTAAATAAATGTTAATATTAATTTGTTCATTTGTTTGCTTGTTTATTTATGAGCATATAAGCACATGTGTTATGATACACATGTGCCACAGTGCACATGTAAAAATAAGAGGACAATTGTGGGTGTTTGTTCTCTTCTATGTTATAGGTACCAGGAACTGAACTCAGGTCATCAGACTTGTTGGTATGTACCCTTACCCACTAAACCATGTTGATGATGCAAGGTAAAATGCTCTTAACTTGCATCATTGTTTTTAACACAATATTTTTATTAATCATTTAGAATTTTATATATTATATTTTAATCATTTGTCCCAGACTTCCCCCGATCTCTTTCAAATCCACCTCCATTTCCTACTTCCTCCTAACTTTCTTTTGGTAACTTATCAATTCCAGTTTGTAGTGACCATATACTTATATGTATGTGCCCACCCACTGGAGCATGGTTGACATACCATGGACCTCACTCTTAAAGAAAGCTGACTCTTTTTCTCCAAGAAGTCATTAACT
Source organism: Ondatra zibethicus (assembly GCA_004026605.1). Lineage (NCBI taxonomy): Eukaryota > Metazoa > Chordata > Mammalia > Rodentia > Cricetidae > Ondatra > Ondatra zibethicus. Next base: position 73,374 of record PVIU01004959.1, on the reverse strand, counting down.
GTCAATAGATCAATAGATCCTCAGGAACGGGCGATCATGAGCCCCTCCACATTCCAAGCTAGAATACCAACTGGTTGGATGGTGGGCAGTTCTTGTGTAGACAACCATCACTACTATGAGCTGATGAATGTAGTGGTCCTGTCACACCCATAAAGCACTGCTCTGCTCTTTCCCAACCCATGGATCTTCTAACCTTTCCTCATTAGTCTCTAGACAAAGGGGGAATGATACGTGTCCCATTTGTGGATTAACATCATACTGACACCTATTCCTTGCACTTTGATAACTTTTTATTAATTTCCATGTTAACTACTGCTTTTGCTTTGCACATCTAGCTAGGCTCCCAGTTAGCATTGCCAGTATCCCTGATGATAGATTCATTTTCATCCTTGTAGAGGGGACAATTGGCTTTCCCTAACTGTAAAGCCTGGGTAGAAGGTGTTTCCTACCATGCTATTGTCCTCTGGATTTCACAGTGTTTCTGATTTTCTTCTATGTTTTCCAATATTCGCCCATCGTCACAACCTCAGTATGCCACTGTACACCTGTTGTTTAAATTCCCTCTTTTGGAGTGCCAAATGACTGCTGGATGTCTCTTTTCAATCATCATTTATAAACCTCTCTTTGTTTATAAAAGCATACATGTTTTTCTTAACACATTTTACAGTGTATGTTGCCTGGTACACAGTAACTACTCTTATCATATATTATACGTGCATTTTAAATATGTTGTGTATTTTTATGTGCCATTTTGCTGTTGGCAAAGAACCTTCTTGTTATAGACGAACTATTGTTTTTCAAGCCAAACTTTTGGATCGGTTATGACAGTTTGTTGGTAAACATGGCTGTGTTTAACATTTTTGTGAATCCATCTGTTGTGTTACTGTGAGACTGTCTAACTAAAGGAGAGTCCATAAGGTGGAATTCCTGGGTCAATATAAGAATGTTTTTATGGATTTTGGCAAGGCATTGTAAAGTTTCCCCTAAGGGACTGTAGCTTTTTATGCAAATTCTGGCAGAATATAAATACAGGAACACTAGGTTGGCAATGGTCTTATTTTAATTATAAAGTACTCCTAATTTTCATTAGAAATTGCTTGCAGTTCAACTTTCAAAGCAGAGTCTCCTCAAATAGTTTTCAAAGGATGGTTGCTTTCTCCAACTTACTCAATAGAATTTGATCACCTTTCATTTGTGACTCAAGCAGGACTTAATTTTTAAAACATGTGCTGTCAAACACTATGATATTGAATACTACTTGATTCCCTGATCCTGGATACTCAGGAAAAGTAAATATTTTGCTCTAACACCGCACTTGTTCATAATTGACATACTGAATAGTGTTATGAGTAGAGTCTCTGTGTCTGTGTGTGTGTACATGTTTGTGTGTAGGAGTGTGTGTGTGTGTGTGTGTGTGTGTGTGTGTGTGTTTGTTTACTATGGACTGCCTAAATAATATTCTTAAGCAGGGAAGGTAAACAAATTGAAAAGTGAAGTCCTCCTATATAACAGTAATTTATATTGCTCCTCCCGTGCATTATCATTTTCTAACATGCTGATGATTGTTGGCCTTGTTCTTCTACCATGCATTGTAGTTCTTTCTTGATGCTTTTACTTCTGATGTTGGGATCTTGCTGTGTCTCAGGATGTTCTTAAACTAGGTCTTGCTGTTCCAGCATGTTTTCCCTTTTGGCTTCTTTCCTACTGAGCTTTATCCATCCTGTCGACTTCTGTGTCTTGTCCTATAATTCCAGGTATTCTAAGCCTGAGACTTTCAAAGGGCATTTTCTTTGTCTTGTGTATGTATTTTCTTACTGAAAGAACTTACTTAGCTCACCATTAAGTGGAAATTCTTGTCTTGATTTATTCTTTTACTGTTAGGAAATTAACTCATTTCCTATGATTTTTAAACCCTGATCTGCACTTCTAACAGCTTGAGACCCATTGTTATTAGATATCTATATACTTTCAATTTACCTGAGGACTCCTCACTCTTAAAAAATCAACCAACAAACAAATAAACATAGGTACATAATGGATTCTTTCAAGAAGAAATGAAAATATTTAAATTCTCCATAAGTTAGGATTTTTATTTTGTATGGGATGTATTTCAAACCAACTACAGTTTCAAAGATAAGGTCTATTTAATGTCACACTTCTTAGCATTCCACATTCTTTTTCCTTGTAGATGTGGTTTACACATGGATGAATAGGCTCTACCACAGAAGATTTTTTTAAAGCCAGGAGTGGTCAGAGAATTATGAAACTAGCATTCTCATGGAAAATTAATGTTTGAATTGCAAAAGTGCTGTTGTTTTTAGGTAGTTTACTTATTTATTGTTTTATTAATTCAATGTTCCTATAACTTCCATCTACTTTGTTAAGAATCCAAAAAAAAAAAAAAAAAAAGATCTCTGAGAAAAATCTCAGAGACGGGGCTGAATATTTTGTCCATAACTCTGTCTGTGTGTTAGAAATAGGAATGGTTAGACATGGACAGGCCAAATGATGAGAATGAGTTCATTTAGCTTTGACTATGCTTAATAGAATGAAAGATACTGGGATTTTGAAAAGGGGCTCTTCCAAATGATATAGTTCATCCATCAAATGAGTGGTTATCACTATCTAGTTAGTTCTGTTGCTAAAGAACATCATTGCTATAAATGACCATTAGACTTAAGTGCAGTACAGTTATGAGAAATAGTATTCTATATATTAGGCATAGGTATAATGACTATTTTGTTATTTAGCAATTTTAATAATTTTATAAAAGTTGCTTATGTTAAATTTATTAGTATAGTCATTTATTATTTTCATTGGACATTATATAATACATCATTTCATGAGCTATACTTGTGTGTGCTTATTTTATAATTTTTAATCTTCCAACATACTGCAGTATTTTTCAATATATTCAAATAAGGCATATAAATATTTTAATGGCTCTTCTGTATATCTTCCAATTGTGTTCCATCTTTCCAGATTCCTAGCAATATCCTTTTCCCCTTTAGTTTCTAGCTATTTGTTATTAGCAATAAGCTACAATAAGATATATATATTTTTCTGATAGTGTGTATTTTTAGAAGTGGAATAGTTGAGTCAGGACTATGCATTTCAAAATGTGAGCATTCTTTGGGGTACCTGCCTTCCCCAAACTTGATGCAGTTGGTTCCTACAAACATTTTTACCCTTCACTATAACAAATGAAAAGTGATATTTCAATGTTGATTTCATCTACATTTTAAAATCACTTTCTAAACCAAGAGGATTTCTGGGGCATATTAAATTAACTAGAACCTCAAGAAACTGGGAAAATGAATACTATAGGGACTAGAGGAGACTGACTTCTGTCTCTTCTCTAGATATTTTTCAACCTGTCATGGTAGGTCTACAACAATTTTAAGAAGTTAAGTTATATTTTCTGTCTGGTAAAAATTTTATATGGTGGCATGAGAATATTATATTGACCAATGAATTGTTAAATTTCAGCCCTGTCTTATTGCCATTTGACTGTCTCTCTTATGGGAACTGGGATCATCATTAAAGCATCACCATAATTAATTTGTTATTGACCGAACTATGACAATTAGAAAATAATTGCTCCTCTTTTCAATTTAGCTTTTAGAACTATTCAGTTCTGAGATAGAATGGGGCGTCTATGACCACTGATTACTTCCTCAATTCAGGGACTATTGAGGGATGCTGAGAATTTCCTTGTTTTCCTACTTGCAATTATGTACCAGAGCCCATCTCTGCTCTGCCCAGAGCACATGCTGTGTTCTTTTTTTTTTTTTTTTTGGTTTTTATGAAATGATGAATGTATGCTGTATGTTTGATAATGCTCCTGGTTCTAGTGCAGGTGTGAGTTTATTGCCTAATTCACTCTTTCTCCCTCATCCTCCCTGGCCACCTCTCTCTCTCTCTCTCTCTCTCTCAACCACCTTCTTCCCTCCTCTGTCAGGTTTTGATAAGGCACACACTGATATGTTTATTTCAATATTCCCTTTCCTGGAACCTAACATGTTGGGAGTTAATCTTGTTATGGCATCCAACATTCAATTTTTGTAATAGCTTGTGTGTGAAATTCATTTATAACTCAAACATCTAGGCTTGCTGGGAGAACAAGCCACACTGCCTCTTGACAAACTCATGAAATTGGAACATTACTGGTGTCTTTACACCTACCAACCACAGTATAATGAGGCTCAAAAATATAGTAAATTCAGCAGTTGTATTAGTCAGGCAAAAGTTGTTGACTGTCAAGAGACATGGGTTATTAAGGGAGCACACTATCATTCTTCCAACTCCTGAGAAAACTGATTTAACCTTTGGTTCGGTAATTAATTATGGAGGAAGTGGTCATGATATAACACCTGGGGTCACAAGGAAGGCAGGAAATTAACAAAAATCAAGGCTGGCATCTAAGCATCTCTTCTTTAAAATAAAGCTCATTGACCATTGATGGGATACTCAACCCAGTGTTGTGTCAGTATAATGACCATCAAATCTTCAGCTTGTCCCAACTACTGTTGTCCCTAACTATTGACTCTATTATTGTTGCCAAAAAGAGAGAGCTGCCGTATGCACTTTATTTAAAAGGTAGTAATGTTCATGTTTTATTTTACAAATGTATTGTTGCAATTAAATTAAAGAATTAGTCAAGTAGAAAATCTTCTTTTCCAAAATGTGGCCTTGCTATTGACCTTGATATAAGAGACTTTGGAATTATCAGCCAATTCAGGACGGTTCTGTGAATGAAAAAACATAACTGTAATTTAGAATGTAGGGTGAAAGTAGGGCCTCTGGTCACCCTACTTAGACAGTCACTTCTTTGCCAAAAGCCCAGGAGAAAAGCATAAATACATTACGAGTAAAGAAAAATGCAAAACACAGCTTATAAAGTCTGTTCAGGAGTTAAAAGACCAGTAGTTTATGTTACATATTATATGAGAAAATTAATACTTCTTCACTATTCCTACCCTCCACATCAAAATATATCTCTGAGAGCAGAACTCCATCATTTCCCAGTATCTGTCTGTGCTGGGGTCCCATCTGGGTGACTCCTCTTTGGTCAAGGGTAATTGTGGAGTAGCTCCTGATGGGACATTTTTCTTAACTGTTCTTCCCAGGGCTTTATTTTGCCCAACAACACAAATCTAACCAGGGACATGAAGTTTCTTCCCCCAATTTCTTTCTTTTCATGTTTTGTATTTTCCTTTTCTATTTTTGTGAAGGACAAGTGTAGGTCAGGGAGTGAGAAACATCAACTCACCCATGTCTGAAGAAGATTCTGGGGCTCTAGAGTTTAGCTGGATCGAGCTTAACATTATTGTTCAACCAACAATGCTCATGTACTAGGTATACCTGTTTCAGCAATGAACATTGAAAACAGACACACACATTGAATAATTTACAACCTCGGAGTTGAGAGACAGCTTCAAGATGATCTAGATCAAGTTTAATGACTACTGTTTTTCACAGACTCACAGGGAAATTATCTACTGAAGAACATTTGATGTATTATTTTTTCCTGAGAATCTATGTTAGGGCTTTTGGGGTGATTACTTGTATTTCTCTTATATTGCTGTGCAGTTTTAATTTAATTGAGTTCACGTATGATATTCCAAAAAATGACATTTATTAAGATAATAAATAAGCAGATATTAAAGAATAACTTAGAATTTCATGCATTTGTTATTGCTTTTATACAGTTTTATTCCAAATTAATTCATATATAATTTAAAAGAAAAATAATACTCTGAGGACTGTAATGCAAATGAGTAGTTGTTTTATATTCTTCTTCTACCTAAAATTTCTTTCAACCCCCAAGAACCTTTAGTTATTATATTCATACAAAGAAAAAAACTGAGCAAAATTCCTCAAAACTGTAATTCAAAGTAAACAAAGGACTCAGCTAACAGTATTTCTCAACTTTTCAAGAACTTTGATCCTGAAATGTTAAAATTTCAGTTGTTTTGTATTCCAAACACCAATGTATGTTTGTATATTCTTGCACATATAAAAACCCTGTATGCAATGCTGTCATTGTCCTGTGAAGATGGTGTAAGAGTGGGTTCTTTTGTTCTTTGGTTACACTATAACCCCCTTTCACAACCAGATCTAATGTTTCTTTCAAATATTTCACTTAGTTATTTTTCTACATTCTCTTCCATGACAGATTTCAAGTTTCTAAGTGTTTGTAAGCTTCCTAAATCTTCATCAATTCACAGGCACCAATGGAACAGATGGAGCTGACAGAGCTTCAGCTCCATGGTCCTGCCTCAACCCTTCTGTTTATCTGTTTATTTTCCTTTTGTTATTTGATTCAATTCTGAGCAGGCAGAGGAATAAAAACATGTCTTTTATCTTGCAGGAGTGACACATTTCTCAGCCATGTTGTTAAGTATTTTCTGCCTCATCACATCTGTATAAGCATTGTTGTCGCTATTGTCATTATCTAGGACGAAAGAATGAAGAAGCTTCATCACTCCCATTTTCCTCTTAGCAGATCTGGGTTTTCAAGGGAATCAGTGGAGTCAGAGCTTGGTCTCACTCACTACATTTTCACTCTCTTTAATGTAACTTTACTGACAACTTTCGAGCTGTGAGAATACTTTCTCATCAACTTATATTTAAATTTTTGTGATATGTTTGGTTAGCTTTATCACTGGACCACCTAACTTAACAGCCAATCAAAACAGGCAGAAAAGAAAATTTATAATTAGCACGCCCTCGCAGAGAAGCCAGAAATCCTGAAGAGAGATGGTCACACTTGACCAACGGATATCCAGTGACCCTGCGTGGAAATTTGAAAATCAAGTACAATACAATATGTGAAAACTAAGATGAGAGTTTACTAGTCACAAGAGTTAGTCATGTTAAACAAATCTGATTTCTATTGCTTTGTAATACTTCCTCGTGAATGAAGAGATTACAAACATGGGTGGATTGTGGGCTTTAACAGAACAGGTGGTGCAGCACACTAGAAAATGCTAGGCAAAGAAATAATTAACATGAGCGAACCTCCATGTATAGTTATTGACACTGGAAACTGACTGAAGCTAATTACTTCTAAGAGGATGGATGTCAGCCTGTTGAGATGAATCATATTTCTACAAAAGCAAAGCATGTCTCAATAAATAAAATAAATAAGTAAATAAATAAATGGAATAACTCTGCAGAGCCACTTTCTAACCTGCTGCCTTGGAAATAAATTCCTTTAAATAAGGGAAGAAGTCAATTTTTAAAGTATCATGAAATATAAAAATAACAGAGGTACTTTTAAAGATGTATAGATCTGTACAGTAAAGAACAAAGTGAAATGGATGAAAAAATACAATACTTTTGAAGTGCTTTGTATATAAGACTGACAAAAACTGTGACATCAGCCCTGCAGAAACTGATTTTCTGATTGCATATCACTTTTTATTTCACTAACTCAAAGATGCTGGCAGCTAATGTTTCATGGTACTTTGACAGAAGAAATAAAGTGCATATTACATTAAGTCCAAATAACATAATGACACAGATAAGTAACAGATTATACCGATAATGTTAAGAGGAAGGCGACAAGTATCAGATGCAGTGGCAACATTATTAAATCAAATGTCTTTAAAATTAGTCATGGTTTTCAGAAAAAAATGTAATTTATAACAAACAAAATATAAAGGGTGCTGGATTAAGTTCTAATGATTCAGCTGTTTCCAGTATACCCCCTCAGGACTGGAGACTAAGAATATGATGAGTGCAATATTTCCCCTACTGGTTTTCTTTTGTTTTTCAAGACAGGGTTTCTATGTGTACCCCTGGCTGTCCTGAACCCTCCTACTCTGTAGACAAGACTGACCTCAAACTCAGAAATCTGCCTGCCTCTGCCTCCAGAGTGGAGGGATTACAGGTGTGCACCACGACTGCCCAGCCCCCTTTTGTTTTTCTAGCACATTCTATTTATGTTACCTAGTATACTTACCTTGTTGCATCTTAGAGACATCAGTCTGCTTTCAAGTACAAGTATGGGCATCTATCCCTTTAGTAGAGAAGCATTTAAACATCTATGGGCTAGAGGAGCAGAATGGTAAACTAATTTGAAGCAGGTGAGCTAATTAATTTATCCTATTTCTAATGTCCATGATTTACATTTTTTCAGTAGCTGTCTCATAATTACTCTTACTTTATACACATATGGTTCTGTTGATAGCCATGGCTGTGATATTTGATTCCTTAGCAACTGAAAATGTACCTAGCGAAGGAAAATAGTTAGTCATGAAATATTGTAGGACAATACATCCTCGTTATAATCTATTTATTAATCTAATGCATAGTATCTTTTAGAAGTGGTGAAAAAAATCAGAATTTTTCATTTTTTAATTTTAATTTTTAATTTTTTTATTCATTTTGACACATTTACAACTGTTCCCACTCTCTCTTCTCCTGCTCATGCCTCACTTTCCTCCTCTACCAACCCCACCCATTCCTGGTAATTTCTTAATGTTTGAAGTTGCACTGTTTTTGTAAATAAGACAGGGATGAAGATGAAGGTGACATATCTGAAATCTTTGTCAGGTTGATTGGCAGGTAGTGGGCAGCAGAGGTGCAGTACCACTTTCCAGACTAGCAAGATGCTACTGTGGCTTCACATGCTTATAAATTATCTACCACTATACTTACTTAATCAGACAACTCTGCACCATAAAAGGCATATGAGGTATCCTTTGAAGGAATAAATATGATGCAATCCCTACTCTCAAGCAAAATCGTGTAGTTTTCCCTAACATCATTCTGAATTTGGGCTTAAAAGGAACACGTTGGGGCATTGGAATCTTCCAATTTAACATATAAAGAATCAAATCTACAAAAATGTACCAGCATCCCACATTCTATTAATTACTTTGCTGTAACAAAATGTCATGGTCAGGGCAACTTGTAGGAGAAAGAATTAAATTAGGCTTATGTTAAAGATAGTGGTTTGTTATAGTGGGGGAGCATGGTAGCAAGCAGCAGGCATGATGACTGGAGCAGAATCTAAAGGCTCAACCATAAGCTTGAAGCATAGACACCAAACTAACAGTGATAGGGAATTAAGCATCCAAACCCATTTCAGTGAGATACTTCTTCCAAAAAGGATGTACCCCTAAGCTTACCCAAACATCCCATATGGGATGGGAACACAATATTCAAATATTAGAGCCTACGAGGTACATTCTCATTTAAATCACTACACATATTAAGGTAACTGATATATAATTATACGAGCATTATGTTTATAGGTCAGAACCCCTCAGAGTATGATCACTTATCATCCTGCTCACTGCCTTCCTAAACTCATGCTGATAATGATTTTGTTCTTTCCTAGAAAGCCATCTGCTCACTTGTGGTGAAGAGTCATGTAGTCATTTCATCAGCAGAGTTATTTTGTACTGATAAGAAATAGGTATATTGTGGTATATATCTCAGACTGATGCTGAATCCACACTTTTTCTATCTAGCTATGGAAGATGTTCAACACTTTCTCTGGACCATGCGAGTCATGAGGCCATAAGGACCTTCTGTTCTGTGCTTTCCAATGCAATTTGAATGCATTCAAGCCATCTTCCCAGGGCCATCAGCTGCTTCATGGCCCTTTCTCCTTCTAACAGCCTTATTGGCAGTCATACTTTGTTCAAAGCCTTTGTAGATAAGACCTTTTATAAAATATTTCCAGCTGTGCAAGCAACAAACCATTCACTTCAATATGTCATCACTGAAGGTCCATTTGTTTCCTCCAAGTTGTTCTCATTCAACAATCATGGGGACCTTAAACTAGTATTTGCTGTGCACACTCTTTTAGTGTTTACGAGCTACGGATAGTCTGACTGTCCAAACTTCATGACAAACATATAATATGGATCCAACTCTAGTAACTTATAATGAAGTTAACCTGATTTTTTTCCAGTGCAAAGAAAGTGTGGATGCAATAGGCCTTACCAGGAAAACATGAGCTGTGGACTAGAGTACACTGAGGGTTTAGTTGACTTACAGCTTCCTTTCTATTGTATAGATATCCATCGATTGCATAGATAGTGACAGCAAGTCAAGTTATTTGTTTTTAGTATCATATTGGTTAATCAATAATTGCTTCACATATAGCACTATAGAAGTAATAAACATCACATTATATCTTAGAATGAATACAGTCTTTATAACTTTGTTCTATAAATTATCAAGATTCCTCTCTAAAAGTCCTTCAAAGTACAACAAATAAATGTTACTGGAAGGCCGCTTGTTTGTCCAGGATACCCAGGACCAAAATAATCACACAGAAACCATATTCATTAAAACACTGCTTGGCCCATTAGCTCTAGCTTCTTATTGACCAACTCTTATATTAATTTAACCCATTTCTATTAATCTGTATATTACTATGTGGCAGTGGCTTACTGGCAAAGATTCAGCATGTCTGACTCTTGCTACGGCTCCATGTCATCTCCCCAACTCTGCCTCCTTTCTCCTAGCATGCCATTTACTTTTCCCTGCCTACTTAAGTTCTGCCCTATCAACAGGCCAAGGCAGTTTCTTTATTCATTAATGGTAATCAGCACACAGAGGGGACTCTCACATCAAATGAATTGATTTTCACATCTTAAACACATAACTTTATAGAAAAATACTTATGATGGTGTATTATTTAAGGGGCTGACATCTCATAGGAAGACTTCATAAAATTAAAATTGTCTCTCTTAGTTCAAAGTTGAATTTTCACATAGATTTTTTTTCTTCCTCACTCCCTCCTCTCACTTCCTTAATCCTGGCAGCTCCGTACCCACAGCCATCAATGGTGCATCACCCAGTATTCAGAGCTCATTGCAGAGATCAACAGAAGCACCTGCCTGCTGGAATGTTTACACAGGCAGAAAGTAGTCTTGGCAATATTGAAGATGTCTTGCTAGGATCTCACAACTTTTGTCACTACCAAGAAGCCTTAGAAGAAATGGAGGTATGTAATTTCCTACCTCCCACACATTCATTTCTGTACCACACCTTCTTTCTTGCTTAAATAGACCTTTAGATCAATGCTATGTCAGTTTCTTGTTACCTATCGGGTGGCTATTACTTCTGCAGTTATATACAACTCATCATGGCAATGACTGGAAAAAGACTTGTGTTTCTCTTCACACTCAATTTCTACTCTGCTGAGTATATCACAGAAAATGGAAATAGATGTAATTCGGAATACAGACAGGTCATGTGAACTGTCTTTACAGATAACAGGTAAAGTTCAGAGTAAATAAAAAGCTGCCCTCTGAAGCTAATAAAGATATATACACCACTACTGATCGAGGTCATAACTCATGTGGCTATTTATGTTAGTTAAATATTATAAAATCATTGTAGGGAGGGCAGTGACTTAATATTTGGACTTTTAGAATTAATATTAGTAATATTAGTTGGCACCTCACATTTGCTGAATCATTAATAGGGGATCAACTCTTAGTATATACTATTTTACTTAATTCTTAAAGGTAAAAGTTACTTCTACTTACTAAAAGACCAGGATATTGAATTTTATGCAGATTAAATCTAACCAGTGAGACAAAGTACTCAAGAATACTACTAGATTTAGCTCCTGCTGTTTTTGTATTGTTCAAAGGTTCTAAGTAAGATCTTAAACCATGGACTACCTATCAGGTCAACACATGAACAGTAATAATGAAATTTTCTACAAAAACCTGCCTTAGGATTTAATCAGCTCAAAGTAGTAATGACTTTTACAGTGGTTGATCGAATGTGACACATCATGGTGCAATTGCAGTGATTGTAGCATGGTCATTTCTAGGATATCTTTAAAAACACAGAGGATCTTCAATACTATTTTATAATCTATAATATGCATTCCAAAATAATGTGTCATAAACCTGAAATCCACATATCAAACTGTATTTATTAAAAACAACTTCATAGACAGAAACAGTGAAAATTTATATAAGGAAAACTGACTTCTTTATGAGTAAATAGTAGCATCTTTATGACACTCTGGTGAGTTTTTTTTATGCCTGACGATTTAGGGAAAGCACACCGAATGTGTAAACAGCTTCAGTAGATCTCTTCACTTTCCACACAGGTTCCACATTTGGTATTGATATTTATATGCTTTCTGTATATTTGCCTTTGTGTGTATGTGCTTATATATGTTTTGGTGTGTGTATAAACATGTATGTAGAAGGAAGTTTCTGTCCTAATTAGTCCTGAAGCTCTTCAGTGCCCCCCTCAAAAAAACACACAGAGGCTTGTATTCATTGTAAACTGATTAGTCTATTAGCTCAGGCTTATTATTAACTATCTCCTACAACTTAAATTAACCCATAATTCTTATCTATATTTAGCCACATGTCTTGGTACCTTTCTTTAGTGCAACGTTCCTATCTTGCTTCATCTGCTTCTGGCTGGTGATTGCAGACTGAGTCTTTCCTTTTCCCAGAATTATCCTAGTCTGGTATCCCTACCTATGTTTCCTGACTGGCTACTGACCAATCAGTGTTTTATTAAACCAACACAAGTGATCAAACGTTACAGGGTACAAGAGCATTATCTCACATCACTACCCCCCCTTTTTTTCTTTTCAAAACAAGAACTCTGGATCTAATCTCTTTTGTTTAGCTTTTTCCCTGACCATTATCCATACAGAGACTGAAAGCTGATATCATGTGCGTTATTCTACTGTATTCCACTTTATTTATTTATTTTGAAACATAGTCTGTCACTGAGCCTGGTGTTCACTGATTGCCTAGATTTACTGGCCCTTGTGCTCTGGAGATCCACCTACCTTTATTTCTCCAGCCTGGAGCATGAGTTAGCGAGCATAAATTTGACATGCATTCTGAAGATCAGAAAACTTAGGTCTTCTTGCTTGCATTGCAGGTACTTTACCAACTGAGGCATCTCCCAAAGCCTTATTAATCTTTCATTTAGAATAAGCTTTGTACAAGGAAGTCGATCATCATTTGGTTTTGGTGATAATTCTCTCATTTACAAGCAAAGACCTGGGAACAGCTTAACTCTCAGGAAACATGACCACTATATGCTTTGTCCATACAGATGTTTATTTACCCCATTTGTTGGGCTGGAAAGAAAATACTGGGAAACATGTAGAAAGCAAAATATTCAACATTGATCCTTCTTAACCTTAGCATAGATACAAGTTTATCTAATAGCAGATAAGTCTATAATGATGGTGCAAAACAATTTGATTTATCTACCTGGAATTTTCTTAATCTATCTTAGATTATACATTTCTGTTTTAAACTCTGTCCTCTATGCCTTCAGTTCAAGTCTTCCTTTTGATTCCACCTCCTAAGGCAAAGACACTACTCATGCTGTACTTCCCAAATGAGTCCCTCCATTCATTCTATTTCCCAATCAAAAATAACGTTTCTGTGAGGGGATGTTACTTATCATGTGCCGATGTGACTGACACCTGCTACTCAGACAAGAACACATGCAAATGTCTAGACCCTGAGATGTTTTCTAAGATGGTTTAAAGTATGAGCCACGCAATGCTCTTATTGTTGCATTAGAAGGCACTGATTGAGATAAATCATATTAACGTTATCCTGGCCCTGCATAATGAACATGGAAAGAGAGTAAACATTCTATACATTATTTTGTAAGGCTGCTATTCATTCCACCAAAAATAAGGAGCTATGGTTCACTGGAGTGACCAGGATTCCTAGAAGCCTGCCACCTATACGGTAACAATGCTGACAGCATTTCTCATTAGCATGCAGCCCCACTTATAGAGTTGGTAAATGTTTAGAAAACAGCATACACAGATTTCTACACATTTTAATAAGCTGCTGAATCTTTTTGACAAGGTGACTTTGTTTCCTTCATATGCTTGGAAATTGTGAATGGAAGAATTATGGAATGTCATTTTTCTATGTTCTGTCATCACATAGCTCTCTTTTCGAATGAAAACTAGATTAAAATACCAAATCAGTGAAAATGATTCAATTGAAGCAGATCTGCTTTCTTTGAAGTGTTTATTTATCTGAACGTTTCCAGTTGTATTTCAGGGAGAAAATATTGTTAAAATAGTTGCATCTAGGAAATGTTCAATTCACCTACTAGTACAGAAAAATAAACAGTAAATTGAATCTTCTGAACCATAATTTATCTCTAATTTGGAATGAGTCAAAAATCACCAATTGGCTTTTCCAAACCTGAAATCGGTATGAGACCACATACTGGGCATTTATAAGCTAAGTGTCTCAATGAAGTCAAATCACTCTGCTTTTGCAGTTATTAGTGTGAGAATAGTAGCATGCTGGTTCAAACTCTGGCAGTAACAATTTTCTAAAAATACAGTTTAAAGTACTGTCCATCCAAAAAGATAACCAGACATTGAATAAAATTGTTTCATGCTCTTATGTATTTTAAAGATACTACACCCCCCCCGAGATTCAAAAAGCATATTTATATATTAAGAGTTCTAACATAGGTGTTCTCTTTTGGAGTTTTCCAGGTTTATTTGAGAATATAATTTTTAAAGCACCATCCATAAAACTCTCTACAAAAATATTTCATATATATTTTACTTATATGGTATACAATTAGCTATAAGTCCTTAAGTGGTGCATATATGTCCCAAGAGGAGTGTGTTATATTAAGAGTGTTTTCATTCTTATTATATAGCCACTGTAAGTTTTTTTGTTTCAAGTAATATCTTAAAATTGAACAAATTTTATTCTGAGAATGAAAATAAATGTATTTTAATATTGCATAGAAACCTTTTACTTATGCCTGTGAAGACTTTCTGCTTAGAGACTGTGATTCTTCATGGACACGGCTTTGTCACATAATTTAAATTCTTTAGGATTCTTTAGGAGTTCATTGACTATGTAAGTCATGCGCCACATAACAAAATTTTGTTCAGCCATGGGCCTCCTGATTCATTTATGGTATAGTCAGATTATGCATTTATTAATATCTTAGCCAACTTTTGTAAGCATTCTCAGCAATGCTCATAAAAGGTGAAATTGCCTAATGACATACTCCTCACTATATCGCTGTCATTGAGAAATGAAGAGCTATAATTAAGTTTATGTTTAAGGGTTTAAAATCAAATATTCAAAGTGACAAAATAAACCCTGTATCCAATATTCCCCATGCTCCAACACTTTAATGCCTCAGGTAAGACTGCGAGACAACATTACCCAAAGCTGTCTCAGCTATGCCAGGATGACCCTCTTTCTAGTTTTCGTCTTACTATAAATGGAAAAGCAGTATAAATGCAGATAATAAGGCTTGATTAAAAAAGATGATAAAATATTTATGAAATATCCTTACAAAGGCGAAATACAAAATTAATTGGCCTCAGTCATCTGCCTTAATCAAGTATATTGTAGATGTTAATCAGCACATGCTTAAAAGATAAAGCTGCCAAATCTAATATGCTTAATATTAATATCCTAGATTGGTTTTATTTTCATTGATAGTATTAAATAGCAGAAACTTGGAATAGATGTCCTGTTCTACACTTGCTAAAAAGTAGGTTTTTTTTTCCTGGAAAATTAGAAAGGGAAATTATTAACATTTTCCAAATGTTGATATTAATACTGTTCTCTGAAATTTGTAGTTAAGAATCTAATCATATCCCTTACCTGCACAGAGATAATACAGACTCAGCTGCCAATCCCTTGGATATGGTCTGTTTTGTCTTAATTTATTGTGAAGCCCCGGAGTTTGCTTTGCTCTTGGGGTTACATTTAACTCATGCATTGAAACAAAGCACAGAAGATATTCTTCTGCATGGTAAGATGTTTTGATTTTTTGTTGTTGCTGTTAGGGTTTTCTTTTTCTTTTTTCTTTTGTTCTCACGAGTGAAACTCTGCAGATAGATCTGAAGCAGCAATTAAGAAAAAGCAATCTAAAAAGAAGGGTGTTTAAAAAGATACGAGGATGGCATCAGCTCCGCAAGTAAATATAACAAATAGTAAGAGGAGACTCGGAAGGGATTTTACATCTACTGCTGCTTTTCAAACTTTTAAAATTTCAAACTATTAAATGCTTTTAATTGAAATAAAATGGTATCACTTCCACTTTTCCTTTTCTCCTGCCAGCTCCTCTCAGTTAACCTCCCTCAATCCCTCTCCTATGTCCCTCGACTCTCAAGTTGGTAGCTTCTTTTTCTTTGACTACATTTATTCTTTTGTATATGTTTGTTATATACATATAACATATATACAAAAATGTATGTTCGTGTAATTATGTAATATATAATCTATATAATTATATAGTAAATATATAATATAATATAAATTATATATTAATGACGTTGAGTCTGTTTTTGTTGGTTGTGTATGTATGGTTTCAAGGCTGAACTCTCTGCAGTTCTGTATTAGTTAACAAATAAGGAGACTCATGGCTGGGAGAGACCTATTCTCTCTTCCATCAACAGTTGTGCCTGTAGTTCTTTGTCTACCTGTGAGACCCAGTAAAACCTTTCCCTTTCCACATTAGCATATGCATTGATGTTGTTGTTGCTCCTCTCTTGTTTACAACCCATTTTAAGGAGTGAATGTCCACAAGAGACTTCCCGGTATTCTGGCTCCTACCATCTTTATGCCCCCATTCCAGGATGTTCCCTGAGCAATAGATGCAGGCTCTGTGATAGAGATGTATCCACCAGGGTTTGGTTCCCCATGGTCCACTGATTCCTGCACTGTGTCCAGTTGTAGTTCTCCATGATTGTCTTCAGTGCTACACCAAGAAGCTCCCTTGATGAGAGGGTGGTAGCTATACTGTTCTATGAGGATAAGTATAAGTTTTAGAAGGTGATAAAGAACTATTTTGGTCTAGTAAAGTGACATTGGTAGGCTCTTTTCTATGGCCTAGGAACCTGGCATGGTTTTCTCCTGTTGAATGGGCTTTAAGTCCAATTAGGCAATTATGTTGCCACTGACATGTGAATACCACTCATATAAAATTTATAACTTATATAAATTATATAAAACTTATATGTTATATAAATTATTTATGTGTACATGTAATGTTTTATATGTATATGTAAACATTTCAGATATATAAAGATTATATGTGTATGTAAATATATATGTATAAATCATCTTAACATGCTACTTAATTGTTATCATTTATAGGTGTTAGAGCTGGGTAGAATGATTTAACTGCTTTTTTTCCTTTGGCAACTTGCATATTTTCTGGAACCATGAAAGCTAGACTGTAGGAAAGAAATTTTCAAACTAAATCCAGCTTGAGTCATCTGAGCCCTGTGTCCTAAGTATGTGGTGTCTTCAGCAATAAATCCCTACCCTCAAGTCCTGAGGGATAAGCAAGGACTACATTAAAATCTATGTTGTTTGGGGAGTCACTGGTACTTCCCTGACCAACTCTTCAAAAGGATGATTCTAGTGCCTGGTACTGGTTTTTGCTTGTTTGTTTGTTTGTTTTTTTCTTGGTGGCTTTTGTGGGGAGAATTGCCAGGCCAGATGGCTTAACTTCCTTTAAAATATATATTAACATATCTGTCTGTCTGCCTATCTATTCACTTATATGTTTAGTGTATAATTTTTGGTAAACAGAATATAATATGGCTCCTTTAGAATTTATTGCATAACCTTGGTGTTAATTGTACTTCATTATCTATTAACCTCCCTCCTTCCTTATTATTCTGCTTCCCACTTTATATTTTCAGTGTCCTGTTATCCCTCCTCAACCCCATAGCTCCTCTATACTTTCCACATTTCAGTGGTTACCCAAAATCTGAGGATTTGAAGCCAGTAACCACAGATGAGACAGAGCATGAAGCTTTTGTCTCTGAGTAACTTAGAATCTTCTTTAAGTCCTTTTCCTTGCCTGCAAATATAGCAATTCAATTTTTCTTTATCAGTGAATAGTACTGCATTGTATATATTTGCCACATTTTCATTTACCTATTTATTTATTTAAGGGCATTTTGGTTGTTTCTATTTCCTGGCTGTTGTGAATCGGGAAGCTATGAACATTGCTGAGCAGGTGTCTGTGAAAAACGATGTCTAGTTCTTTGGTTATATTCCCAAGAATTATAGAGCTGGGCCACATTTTATGTTTACTTTTAGATTTTTTTGATATTTTTCTTTGTTGACTTCCAGTATGGCTGAATCAATTTGCCTTTCTTCCAACAGTGAATGTAGACTCCTCTTTAACCACAACCTCACTAAGCATTTTTTGTCAGTTGTATTGTTGAAACTGACTGAGTTGAGTTGAAATCTTGAAGTTGTTTTAATTTGCATTTTTCTAGTTGCTAAGGATGGTATGCACTTTTTGAGGTACTTACTAGTCATTTTTATTCTTTTATTGGAAACTTTCTGTTTAGATCCGTTTCTTTGACTCTTTGTGTTTTAGTTCCTTTAATCTGTTAAAGGTAAAGAGCAATATAAGAGAAAAAATACAATATTTATCCTTTGAGTCTGAGATACCCTATTCAGAATAATTGTTTCTAATTATATCCATTTGCCTTCAGATTTCATAATTTCACTTTTCTTGAAGTCAACATGTAATGGGGAGAGGCAGTTCTCCAACTGTACGGTTTATGGCATCAAGTGAAATTTCCAGTGCCATGAATGGATTATAGCTTGTTGAGTCCTTGGCTAAAGGTGTCCTAGAGAAGGCCTTCTGCCTAAACATTCCAAGTTATTGTCAAGGCTATTGGTTAGTATCTATAACCTGATTGTGCGGGCCTATTTTTGATTATGCCATTGAAAATGAAGAAATTTATCAGCTGAAGCTTCACCCTTGCTAGCTAGCATTTATGGGGATGATAGTCCCTCTGGAATTCTACCAGAAAAGAAAAATAATCATTAATATCACCAAGATACAAACCTCGCAACCCGAGATAGCCACTTGCTTGTAAGATATACTAGAGGAACAATTGTGGGACAAAATATTTGGAAGTATCCAAAAATTTTCTGATTGAATTAAATGTTCATTCTATGAGTTGGAATCCATATTTGACATTACCAAAGTAGCTCAGTTCCTGAGATTAGATAGTTTGAGAGCTCTAGGGTTCTGGTAATGGAACATAGCAATGAAGTGACTCCTAATGGTACACTACTATACCCATGAATCAGTTCATCACTCAATGCTCAGCAGAATTTGCAGTAGGTAGAAATTAACATAGAGATCCACAATTTGACTGTATAGGGAGTAGGGAACTTTGGAACACCCAGCATTAATTGGGATATTTTCATCAAAATCCTCCCTCAATGCTCAGGGATCTAGCATAAATATTACAATAGCCAGACATGGTAGATGACGCCAAGATAACAGCATCTACCAGACACGACAAAGTTGACACACTTGTGGTTTCATAGACACTGTGACAGCATATGTAAGATTGTACAAGTTCAAATCAGTCAAAATCCTAACATAGATAAGAGGACACAAAATTCCAACCTAACCAAGATACTATTTGTAATTGGTACCTGTTGTTCAACTCATAGTTCAAGATGAAGAGGCCGGTACTATGAAACTCTTCTTGCTGGAGGGATCTCTTGAGAGACCTGACACAACACAGGGCATCACATAGCAAGAGGAATGCATACTAGAGTCAATGCTTAGCAGGAGTGTAGTGTAGAACCTAGGAGGCAAAGCATTTACTCTTAGTTCTTTATTCTTTGGGTGAATGTAAATCTACTCACCAGGGCAGAACTCACAAGCTTAGTCTTAACATTTACACCTTATTTCATCTCATACCACCTCCCATTGTAAATTAAATTTAGAAGTTTTGGTAGTGACACTCAAATTATAGCATCCAGGTCCTGAGGACAGGAAGGCTTGGTAGAAGGCTGTAAAAAGACACCACAAACATTGCTACTCTCACAAAGGAACACATTCAATTAGGTGGGTTACAATTCTAAGGGTTAAGTCCATTATCGTCATGGCCAGCGGCTGGAGAAGCAGCTGAGAGTTCAACAGCTTGATTTGTAGGTGACAGGTGATCTGTAACACTGGGCATAGTTTAAGCATAGAAGGCCTCAAAACCCACTCCCACAGTGACACACTTTCTTCAACAAGGCCATTTCTACTCCAACAAGGTCACACATCCTAATAGTACCACTCCCATTGGGGGCCATTTCTTTCAAACCACCACAGGAAGACAATGTGTATCTTCAAGAGCAATTAGGTACAGTGAACACAGAAAGACAGCCATTATCCACATACCTACAGACAAGTGAGGGGATGGTGAAGTGGGTCTGAGGAATGAGCAGACATAGAGCGTGCTTTCCAATTACCCTTGTGTTTCTTTTCTTCTTTAGCTGCTCCCAAGTGTGTATAGCTCTTGCTAAATCAATTGCAATGTTGAAAGAAGTTGTATGAAAAAGGTAATGGCAAAACAATGACTTATAATTAGTGAGGCTAACAGCTTCATGTAAGCAAAATGAACAATTTCCAGGGCTTTTATGTACTTCCGCCAATGCACTAAAAGAATTATGATTATGCATTTGTTCTAGAAAGTGAATGGAAGGTGTTAAATTGCTTAGCTTTATTACAAATGAAAGAGTTGCTTGGTAATTAGCATCAAGGCATTCATTTCATTAAAGAGTATTAGTCTTGTCATAAAGTAGGACAGATTAAAATTTAAAAAGATGAAGCACTAACAGTTCTTTCAGGCTAAGCAAATCTTTGGCTCTTCAAAACTTGGTTCAAGTGAAAATAATTTTAGGGCATTTTTCAGTGCCAGGCTCATGGATGACTTTACAAGGTAATGTAAGGGTTTGTCCCTTGGTGATGTGTATGATGAATGGAGCTTGGTCCAGTCATTTTCCAGTAACAGTGTTTTAATGAGAAAGGAATATTCCATTGATGAAAAATTTGTTCCCTTTAAAGTTTTTTTTTTTTATAAATCTAGACGTCCATAAATGTTGAAAAAAATACAATGCTGATATACTTGACAATCTATAGAAATGTGGAGTTAATTTGAAGTTTGGCTAAAATGTTAAAACTAAGAAGTAGGCTAAAAGACAAAACCAACAAAACAAATAAAAATCAAAGAGACTTAGAACATATCTAGTTAACTCATTTTAGACATGAAACATATGAATGACATATGTGGTCATATTAATGAGAATGATCTAGTGCTTACTAAAGTATTATTTATAATAGCTCCATGTGATTAGTATTTATTACTGATCAACTTTTATACATTTGAATGTGAATTTTGGCATTTATTTTATATGCATATCTTATTTTCAGAAAGAATTGGAAATTGCAAACATCTTGACTCATTCATTTTTGAAGACCTTACTATGATTGGCAGATAACACTCAATCAACAATTGTAAAACAGATGGAAAGATGTTGAAAAGTATTAAGTAGTAAAACTATCTTCGTCTTGATATATTTACAAATGATTTTGTCATTTAGATCTTTCCTGTAGAAATGTTATGAATGTTCAAAAGTCTTAAAAATGTGATTTTAGGCAGTGTGCATAATTTTGACATATAATCACTGATTCTAGTGTTTACAATTATTTACATTATTTGACAGCTATAGAAAAGATTTTCAACAGGATTACATAAACACATTATGTCATTTATTTTTAAAGTAACCAATATTGATAGGAATTTAAACAAATTAACCAGTAATAATTTAACAGAAGTGAAATATTTCTTTCACAAAAGAAACTTCAGCCTGCTGAGATGAGAAACTTTTCAAAGACCCGTTTATCACAGTGCACTTTAGCTCCCTAGAGCATTTGTTTAATGATTATATAGAACATGCCTTCTTGCTATGTGTTGGTTAGCTGCTGTTATCTGTGTGTCTTGTTCAGTGTGTTCCCTTTGAATGCTCCTGAACTTTCCTTGCCTCCGCCCTCAGCAGTGGGGCAGCAGATGCTTGCCTTTGCACACAGCTTCTGCATAGGTGACTGGGCATCATAATTCAAGTAGATTTGGTGGCACAGCAAGCACTTTACTCATTAGCTATCTCTCTAGTTCCTAACCGGAGCTTCTATGTGCAAAAAAAGTGTGCAAATGCCTCAGCACCTCCTCTCTGCCTGCAGCAGGCTCAGTCTACGCAGCCTGCCAGGAACCTTTAGAAACAAGAAGGGTGGAGATGGGGGAAGAGTCACCTTCTCCTTCAGGTATCCCATTATCATTTCAGGCAACACCAGTATCAATCAGAAGGTGATGCCTCATGATGGGTAGAGAGGCAAGAACAATTCATGCCTTGGCCTGCTTAGTCATGCTGTGTGCATTACCAATATTTTTAACATACCAAGATTACCAACTACATGCATATGTATATGTATGATGCATATTTGCAAGTATATTTATCTGACATTGCAAGGCAAGCCCCAGCAGAGGCAATGCCACAAAGGGATGCTGGCTGCTTGCCAGGTGTTTTCTATGCCATCTGAAGCCTAGCAACTTCCTGAAAAGAGAATTGAAGTAATGTTATTTTACAAGGAAATTTTAGGGAGAATTTTTTTTTTACTGAAACATATCTCTGAATTTATCTGAAGCAAAACTTGCATTTTTTGAAGCTTTTCCAACTTTTTATTTGAATGATACAATGATACATTTTTATTTTGAATTTTTGAGATCATGGCATTTTTGTCTTCCCTTTCCTATCTTCAAACCCTCTCAATACTCTTCTCTATTCTTCTTCTTCTTCAAATTTATGGTCTCTCTTTTTTCTTTCACTAGTTTTTCTTTCACGCATATACTTTGGTCTATAGACATATATATTCTTAAATATGACCTGTTTAGTCCATATAAGGTTACTTCTGTGGATATTTTCAGGACTGGCAGTTTGGCATTGGGAAACCAATATGCTCTTCCATGTGGGTAACCATTTTTGTTCCTAGATTTCTTCATTTTTCTATTATTCTTCACATAGGATTGAGGCCTTGTAGGCTTTTCCTCATCCACTTTGGCATGTCCTGTGTTTCAGTTCACATTTGGGCAGTCATGCTGGTGTGTTTTTATGGGTGTGGCTCAGACATGGCTACCAATCAATACCCCTCACAAGCAATGAGACTCAGGTTTTTTTTTTCCCCACACTATTTCTTTCCTAGCTTGGAATATCTGCTAGTTTACTTTCAATTCTTAGACCTGTCAATTCAAACGTATGAGATGATGAAATTTGGTGGCAATGAGACTAGGGCATCTTGGATGCATATTCTGTGAAAAGAATTCCAATGTATATTGTTATTTTCAATTTTTGACTAATCAGAAATTACGAACTGAATGCCAATAACTGATAGTATAAAGATTTTCAAGATATTTTTTTGCTTTGCAATAGACCTGAGAACAATCTCTGGGTATAGTTGGGAAGCCGCATGTAAAATGAAGTAAAATTAGTGAAGAGAGGAAACAAGAGTTCCTGTATGTTCAAGGAGCCCAGCCTCCTTAGGTATATAAGCAGAAAGTTTATTGACTGGAGTCTAACAAAAACAAAGATGACCTCAAGTACAGACAATCAGAAGGGTGTACTACTACAAGAGCAAGCAAAAGGACTATTGTAATACATCGTGAGACATCTACCTGCTCATGTCCAGGCTTCATCAACAAGGGCTCTTCTTTCTTTTTTCTGGTTTTTTTTCGAGACAGGGTTTCTCTGTAGCTTTGGAGCCTGTCCTGGAACTAGCTCTTGTAGACCAGGTTGGCCTCGAACTCACAGAGATCTGCCTGCCTCTGCCTCCCGAGTGCTGGGATTAAAGGCATGTGCCACCACTGCATGGCTAACAAGGGCTTTCCTTTAACAGAGTACAAAGCAAGGCTGGGATCAACCAGTCTTAGAAAGTTAAGGAAAAGTGGTTTTATCTGGCCACAGACTTGATAGTGTTTACCACTATCACTTTATTCTCCAAAGTAGCCAAAAGTGAGCTATGTATGCAAATCGGGCCAGTATGGAGGCCCAAAGGAAGGAGAGAATTGTGGAAACAAAGTTTGGTTAATAAGCATTGTTTTTTCAACAACTGATCGATTGGACACATATGATGCACAGAACTGACGCTTGGATGGTCTGGGTTAGGTAACATGAGCATGTGTGATTACAGTTACGTTATGGGGGAAGTATGTTTACAATAAATCACTTCTGGAAGCAGAAATAGGAAGATGCCTTAATCTTCACTGTTTATGTTCCCCTACCTACTCCAATATCAGAGGGTTCTGACAGTAGGAGGTAGTACAGAGGAGTGGGCAGAGTGGGCATTGGTGATAGAATTCTGAGAACTAATCTTAGGTTCTAGAGGGACAGCGAGAGCTCAATGCAAGGGAGTCTAAGAGTGAATGGCTGGCTGCCATCTGAAAGGCCAGCAAAATGCCTGAATAAGGACATTTACCTTAGGTAGCAGGATCTCAGGATGGGCCTGGATTCAACCCTCAGAGACAGGGTACAGAGACATGTTCAAACTCCAAATTTTGAAGCTTGTGTGGGGAAGACACTCTTTTCTGAAATAAGATAGAATTTCCACTTATAGCATCTAAGACCTCAGTATAGCTGAATTAAGAAATCAGATAAGATTGAGAGCATGAGAAAGGACTTTTCTGCTTTCCAGTGGGTGAGAATGACCATAGACTCTGTAAATCGAAGGTGGTTCAGCAATTGTAGGCTAGAGGGCATGGTGGCAGAACCTGGCACATACTATATTTAAAAGGAGGGTCTATTATTAAAGAAAACTGACTTATTTTCAGCTTGAATAATAGCCTCGTGCATCTTGGACCTCTGTCATTTCCCTGAAATTTCTTTTTGTTTTGTAGGTCAGCTTTCTGAGTCTCATATGGGAAAATGCATAGTTAAATTTAGGAAGAAAATAGAATATAAATAGCTATTTTAGAGGATTGTAAGGGTTGAAAAATTACATGTCAAAATTGAGAATGTAAAAGTTAGATTCTGTGTTTCTTTGGTTTCTTTAGTTTAATTTTTTTTCTATTTTTCCTGTGTTGAAAGCATTAATATGAATATTGAATTATATTTTCTTTCAAATATTGAATATACCGTTTATATGCAACACAGACTTTGGTAAATGAATTGCATGTGGTTCGCCATTTATTTTCTATGGGCAATTTTAAATTTATTTAAATATCCAAGAAGTACTCATAATATATAAATATAAATGCAATGAGATGGAAAAAACTCAGTTTTATATTATTATTTCAGAAGAATATTGTGAATGTTTTGTGCATAAGAAGAAGACATTATGTTCCTGATCCTGCATATTAAAGCTCCCAAGGATAAATTCAGACACTCCAATAACCTCAGAACTGCCCTCTATAGTTGGTCTAGTCAACCTTGAAATATTGCATTCAAATTCCAAATGTATGTAAAAAGGCATATGGCTGTTCTTTAGATTTTTCATCTGAATTCTCGCTCATATTTTATCATTTATTTATAACAGTGTTTAAATCCTTACTGCGGTATTCTATATTAAGCATATATTTCTTTATCAGCATAAAATCTTAGAGGATGGAGCTTGTCTTTCAGTATCTTTGACAACCCTGTAGATCTAGATATGGTGCCATATGATGAGTGTTAATTGATGCATGTATGCATGCAATAAAAATTAGTGAAAAAGAAGCCATGAAAGCTTGAGGGGTATATGGTAGGGTCTGGAGGGAAGGGTAACGTGTCGCACTTTCATTATAATCTCAAACAATAAATAAACACACTTAAAATGAAAGGACTAGGCAACTGAAAACATGTGTGCTGTTAAAAAAATTTTAAATCGTACGTTATTCCATTGAAGATTGCAAATTTCAAAAGAATTAAAATTTTGTATAATTCAGGCCTTACAATATGTTTAGACAGTTGCATGTGGTGCAAATGCCATCTAAGGTGTTTTCCCTTTAGATCCTGAGCAAGGCTTGCTCTCTGCCCTGTGACTCTTCTCAACCCTGACTTTTGCTTCATGTTATAGTTGAAGGAGCTTTTCAAGAATAGAGATGCTGTTTCTCTATCATCAACTTTAGATTCACTCCCATAAGTTCCTCATTTTTAAGTTATTCTTAATCTTGGGATGTGCCATAAAGAACCTTCCTTCACATGGTTTGCTTCTTGCATTCCATGGTTAATTGCATATGGCATATCTGAAGCTCCCCAGGTTAGTTTTCTAGTATCATTTTGTACCTTCATTGTGGCATAAACTTACTGCCACTCAGCGTTAGTTGTTTATAAATCCTTCTTGTCTACCAAACTGCACAAATTATTCTTGAGGATGGATGGTGCAATGTTCTTATTTGTCTGCCCAGGATTTCCCCTTGTACAGTACCCATTGATAACTTATCAATAAGTGCTTAGTAAATTAATTAGTAAAATTTTGCTTCAATAATCTTTTATTCTGTAAGAATAAGAAGCAATGACTTTTAGAAATCTATGCTTTTAGGAATATTTTTTCTTACTGGGAATCATAACTCTTCAGATATAAATGACCCTTATATCTGTTGCTCTTAGTTAACATATATGTAAAATTTTAAATTTGGTATCATCATTATGGTTTGAATATACCCTCCCAAGTTCATCTATAGGAAACATGGTCCCCATATGTGTCAGGTAGAGGTATAGGACCTCTAAGAGATGAAGTGCAGAAGGAGTTCTTTAGGTTGTTGAAAAGACTGCTCTAAGGCTGATCCTCAACAATGGGACCCATTTTAGATCCCAAAGGGGCAATTCATTGTACAGAAGCAATGGTTTTTTAATCTTTCTACCTTCTCATATTACCATGCAATCTATCCCTCCTGGATGTGCTCAATCACATGCCACTTGCCATAAAATCCCTACTAGAGCTCAGTTGGTATAGACACCATACCCTTAACATCTACAACTAGGGAACAAATAAGCTTTCCTTTTATGTACTCAACCTCTTTAGCAACAGAAAGTGGGATAATATGATGGTATTGATAATCTCATTAGCATATTACTCTTGCTATTCACTATACTATCCATCACTCATACCTTTGAAAACCAAATAATAGTACAAGCACTATGATTATTGCATCACAGGAATAAACAGTAATATATTATGGTCTTTTAGACATGAACTGATGAATATATATGTATAGGTCTTATTCATCTAAATATATTCATCTAACTATCACATCTATATAACTACTGAAGTTGGTATTAAGATTGTAGTTGATGACAGAAAAAACCATAGCTACTTTAGACATAGTGTTTTGTAGTTAGCTTTGAACTTACAGTCAAAAGTATAATAAGAATGCTTGACAGGATCAGAAACAAGAATCATTAATTCTTCATGAGGGCATCTTAGAAGTTTCACAAGGAGGTCATTGTAAATGTATTCCTTTGAGGATGACTAAGCCTTTTCCAGGAAGAAGGTACCATTCAGAACCCCAGTACCTAGATCAGAAGGAATGTGGGTAGTCTCAGATACATAAGCAGAAATGAGTGTAGAAAGTTAAGGAGAACATCAACACAAAAACAGCAATTACATCCAAATAATTTTCTTTCTTTATTAAAGTAGAATATTGCCAACGCTTTAGTGTGTAGTTGAATTACCTTTATTTTCCAAGACAGGGCTTCTCTGTGTTACAATCCTAGTTGTCCTAAAACTTGCTCTTGTAAACCAGGTTGGCCTCGAACTCATAGAGATCCACCTACTTCTGTCTCCTAAGTGCTGGGATTAAAGGTGTGTACCACTATCACCTGGCTACCTTTATTTTATTGATGTAAGTATTAAAAGAAGTAATTTATTAATGAAAATGTACCTGCCAGACAAAGATATTATAAAAAGGTTAACATTCATAGCATAAATATGAATTCTTGCAGATTCATTTTAGTTTAGCATTATAACCAATGTTCAGAAAATAGAATATTTGAGTATATTTTATTAAACCAATAATTACATTACCATTAGTTAATATGGTTTCTATTTTACACTTGACTTAGATTTTTTCCAAGGACATTGCTGAAATCATAGAGCACTAAATAAATTTTGAACATATTTCTTTTGGAAACAAAATTTGTGGGTTTCTTTCATGTAAATGACTACTCATTTTTAAAGATCATAATTGCATTCTCTGGGTAATGAATGTATTAGAACTAAAGTGCATTTATATTGCTTGATCTAATTTTTCCTTTTTGGCATTCCCTGCCAGTGTTCAACTCCTAATAATGTTTTTAAAAAAAATTTGGGTTAGCACAAGTGCAACAGTGCAACCATAAGACTAGTCAGAGTTGGCTGAGGCATGAGGAGCGTGGCCCATATTTTGGCACTTTGCTTTGCAATTGAAGAGGAAACTTTCAAATGAGTAGACAAATTTGGATTTCAGGAAGGCTTGTTTTCAAATTATTTTCTCTTTTTAATGAAGCCATGACTACTCATAGCTAGGAGAGTGGCCTTGGCATTTCGTACACCATCTACTTGTTCAGAACTGTTCATCCTCACAACCATAACTGAGTTGAACCGCATAGCTGGGTTGTAATAAACCATTGCAGTACAGCAACCATTAAGGTTTGTCATCTAAATTTCCATAATATTAATTTCTCCTTTGCCAAAAATTGTTTCCCAAAAGTAACCACAGTTTTTTTTCCTTTTGATGTATACCTGTGTAGTCAAAACATTTCTTTCGCCTGCCAACTCCCAAATGATGACATGGAGACTTATTACTTATGAAAGCTTGGCCTTTAGTGTAGGCTTTTTTCTAACTAGCTCTTATAACTTAATTAACTAATATTTTAAAATTTTTAAGCTTTGGTGCATTCTTCTGTTCTCACATGGCACATATTTTGCATAGAACGTTGTCGTCACCTTTGCCCTTATCGATTTTTATGGTGTTATTTCATTCTATTCACTGTGATTTGATGCCTAACCATTCTTCTATTTGCTTAATCACAATTCCTATGCATTCTGTACTTCCAGGACTTTTTCTGTTTCTAATGACAGAACCTGAGAGCAAGAGTGTTTATCTGTTTTCCTTAGGGGATTCTGTACCTTATAAAGTAGCAATCAAATATTTATTAAGTGAATGAGAAGATAAAATAATAAGATCATTAGATGTTAATAGTCCCTGAATCAACTAGCTGAAGAATTTTAATTTATTTTAACCTTTTTAGGTTACTTACTAAATTTTGTAACTGATGTAGTCTGTAATTCTACGAATATTTTATTGTTATAAAACAAAATATTACTGAAAATAGTTTTGCCTCAGTATGGTTGGTGCATTGGCTCCAGGAATTTCTGTGGATGCAAAAATTTTCAAATCTTCAAATCACTCATAAAAAAGTACAGCATTTGCATATAACATACAAACATACTCCTGTACACCTGAAATATTTTCTGTATGACTTATCACACATGAAATGCATGTGCATTGTAAGTAATTGTTATGTTATAGAGTTTCTGAGGAATAACAACAAGAGAAAACAGTCCAGGGCCTGAAAAAATTGATTAGTAGGTAAGAGATTTACTAAGTAAGTGTGAGGACAAGAGTTGACCTAACCAGTAGCCACATACCCACATACCTACTACACGTGCCTGTCTGTAATTCTAGAACCCAGGAGATAGAGACATGGAATTCCTTGAGCAAGCTAATTCACTAGAGTAGAAAGTTGGCAAACTTTGACTTAAAATGATAAACTCTCCCTCAATGTATTAGGTGGAGAATGGTTAAGAAAGTCCTCCAACATACAGTAGGAGGCGCACGGGCTGCATCCTTCCGCCCGGCTCCCGGCTGCCGAAATAATTACACAGAAACTGTATTTATTAAAACTCTCTGGGACTAAATGACTGGGGAACCGGGCAGGACAGAAACCCTAACAAACAGGCCCTCATGTTACACCAACACGTACAAGACTGCACAGCTTCAAGCCAGACTAACCTCCATCATTGAGAGAGGGATGTAAACATCTATAACTAACAACATAACTGTAATTGGTGCCCACTTGCAAAAGAAAAGAGTCTTCTCCCAGCAAAATTATACTTCAGAATAGACCCCAGGCTCAGTAGTAGTTTGAGGCTACTACTACTACTGAGGCTACTAACATAAATGAATATGAACTCAATTTTTGTAGATTGTTGTCTCATAATGCTTTGTTGGCACATTTTTTTTAAATTTTTATCTTTTTGGTCTTTTGCTCATATATTTTGGTTTTAACTTTGGAATCTCTGTGGGTATTTTTGTGTATATATGTATACGTCCTTCTGTGTTTGTGAGTTAAAGGGCATGTGTATGTGTGTGAGTTTCTGATTTTTTTGTTTTTTTAGAGAGTTGGGTGGACAAGAATGATCAGAATGAAGTATATGAAAAATATTTTTTCATTAAGAAAAGAAAGAAAAACAATAAATACAAATCAGCTCAAAGGAAAAAACTCATCATTAACTCTTGGCCTCTGCATGAACACACACATACTTCTTTTACATATACATACATCCTCACACACACACTCACACAGTCATACTCACATTCACACACAAAGATGCACACACATGCACAAACACAATCACACACATATACACAAATTCTCTCTCCTACACACAGTCACACAAACACACATAAAAACACGTGTGTCTCACACACCCATTCCTGCATATTATATTTTTACATATAATATATTCTGATCACTCTTTCCCTCACAACTGTCTCTCTATTAAAAAAACACACATTCTCATTAAAAAACATAGAAAGACAAATACACTACACACATACACATGCACATACACAAAACCCCCCACAGAGAATCCAAAGTTGAAACCAAAATACACCAGCAATTTGCAAATAACATATATACATACACACAGGTAGAAATAAATATGCTTAATGAGGATGCAGTGTTTTGCACCAATTTTCAGTTTTTAGCCAAATCAGTGGGTGTTGAACTTAAAATATGGAATTTCAGGTGAAATGTGTTTCCCTAGAAAAATATTACATAAAAGATACAGTAAAATATCAAAAAGATATCAGTCTAATTTCATAAAGAAGTCCTAACTACGATAATTAATGAGAATAAATGAAAAGGGTCTTTAAAACACATTTTGTTGTATTTCCCAAGGAGAAAGGGCCAACTGAGTGGTGGCATCTGCTGGTTTCATTTTGAGCAATTGACTTGGAAGAAACTTACAGGGATACCTAAAGTTAGAAATTATTGCAAAGTGAGATTATTATGAAGTTTGGCATTAGTGCCATACCTATGATTCTCGTGTAACAGCAGAAGGGCACTGAACCTCAAAAACTTTAATTTTAAAGTTGTAGTGTCCTTCCAGATAGCTATTGGGTGACAGATATCTGCTGTAAGATTTTGGGGAGGGATGTGTTTGGGTCGATTTAATTTCACTGTACACTGTAAGCCACAGACCATAATACTACTCACATTGGCAGCTCAGCTTTTCCAGATAACAAAAAGAATATTTCCCAGCCTAACAGAGAACTAGCACCCCTGTCCCTTCTCCGAATGTCTGGTTTTCAGTGGGTAAAAGGTGAAGAATCTTGAGAATCCTGTGATAACTTTGGAGTTGACATTAAGCTACCAAGTGTGCTTATTGATTGATAGTCATAACTGTTTGTTTCTGTGAGTTTTATTTTTAATAATATAAATAGTCAAAATCCCTCGCTCTCCATATATATGTATATATATAATATATTAAATGTGAACATTTACAATTTACCCTAATTTTTCAAGAAAGCATTGAATACAGAGGTAGGCACATTCTAGTCTCTTAAGTACTGTCACTTCCTCTAGCTTCTTCAACCTCCAGTGTTAATATTTCCCTATTTAATTCTAGAGGTTTTCTTTCTAGAAATAGATCTTTTTACCATAAGCATTTTTCTTGTTGATTCAAGATATAAGATCTCCTAATGTATACTCTATGTAGTAGGTATGACTAGAGGTCATTTTCCATAATAAAAGGAATTTCAAAACCGTCTTAGCCATCAACTCCACTGTTTCTGTCTCAAATGCCTTTGTTCTCTGTTTAAACTTACTAAATTCTCCTCCAGCTTTCCCAGAATTTCTAATATGTTTTTTATCAAGTACTTCTCTTGGAAGAAACTGAGTTTTTCTCGACATCCTTGAACACTATATGTGTGTACCACAAGATTTTAATAGAGCATTGCAATATGTTATTAAGGCTGGGAGAACACCTGAAGTTATTTTATACAGCCTCTAAATGTGACTAATGAGAAAACAATGCAAACTATAAATCTATTAATGAGTTTTTCATTGTTTATTTTCATTATAAAGTTTCTTTGAATTTCAAATTACAGTTATGATTTATCAGTGTATTTCAAAGTATCTGCCACCTCATAAAGGTCTGGATTGAAAGATTATCAAAAGTGGTAATATAACTGACATTTGTATCTTCTCAGAGACCAAACCTTTACCAAACAAACAAATAAACCAACTTTTTCTTTCAAAAATAGAGTTTTTGTGATCTCATAGTATCCCTTATCAAAAATATCACCCCTAAATTTTATAATGACATCTGGGTTAAGAGGATTTTCATTCATTCATCCTGCTGATCTACCTCTGGTATAGGCCAATAATCTTTCTAGAGACTGATTTTGTCAATTCCTTGAGGGTACAATCAAATGCTTCATGCACACATTTCCTATATCATAAATTTCTACCTTATTGTATATGCACAGATTGTTCATTGGTTTTCCTTCCTTAACAAAGAGGTAAGTAAATCATCTTATGCTTAGGGATTTTTCCCACCAGGATTGACTCTGGTGTTCAATGATTCTTTTTGATATTAGGGAGGATAATTTACTACATGCCACATTTTATAACCACTGAAGTTACAATGAAGGTCTCCAGAATGTGTTAATTATGTGCCAACAGCCAATGTACTTTCTAGTCCTATAAGTAATGTCATTTGCTGTCCTTTATTAAAAGAGATTAGGGAGCTCTGGGACTGAGAAAGAGGGTTACTGGTGAGATGTGAAG
This sequence comes from Ondatra zibethicus, assembly GCA_004026605.1. NCBI lineage: Eukaryota > Metazoa > Chordata > Mammalia > Rodentia > Cricetidae > Ondatra > Ondatra zibethicus. Next base: position 40,498 of record PVIU01004959.1, on the reverse strand, counting down.
AAATGGGATATTTTCCTGTGCAACACTGGTTTGTAGCTATCAAATAGCTTTCAATTGAGAAGATGGCTTACAGTAACCAAATGAGACTCAGATGAAATTGTATTATAGATTCAGTGAGGGTTCTTATTAACTGGCTTATATACCCATTACACAATCATTGTGGCAACCTGGTGAAAATGTGGAGAAAGTGGTTATTTCAGAGCACTTATCTGCTGGTTCACTTATCCAGTGTGTTCAGATAAATGAAATCTGACAGGATTCCCAGGAGGGCTGCTGTCAGGGTAGTGACGCTTTTGATTAGAGACCGAACAGGCCATCTTCTGAGGCTATTATTTTGATTAGTTCCCAGGGTTGAGAGTTACCACCACAATATCGTTAAGAAGAAATTGTCTTGCCAAGTATTCAAATACAAATAGGACTGTGATTTAATGCTACAGAGTTTAAAAGAATTTGGGAAAGCAACTACAAATCTCTTATTTGAAACTGTTCTGACTATGTAGTATAGAAATGGAAGAGATAAAAGCATCGTGAGATAAACTCCAGGCAGGGTGATGTGCCTAGCATGCCAATTCATTATCTCAGAGAGCAGAACTTAGGCTTTGTAGAAATCCTTATCTATTACATCACTAGACAGGATTTTCCAACTTTAATACCACATTGCTAACACTATCACTGTATAGATGGAGATGACTGGCAAATTGAAGAGAAAAGATAAGCTTTTCTCTACATCTGAAACTTAGTGCCACTTTAAAAAGAAAATTCTTTGATAACAGTAGTATTAAACGACTTAGAATAATCAATTAATCTAGTTGGAGGCAAAAATATCCTCATACTGAGACAACATATGTGATAATATTGGAGTAAAATACCACAGGTAAAAGATTTCATAAAACTTAGTTAGCAGTCATGAAAGTAAACTATCAGTGTATGAAATTCTTGCAACTTCAAATGTGCTCACACACAGCCTCTTGCAATTAGATGATCTTATATAAAACCACAGGGATTTTAAAAAAATCCACAAAATTTGATTTGCTGTTTACTTTTCTTCACCAGGATCAGAAAACTTGGTTAAAAAATAAATAAAGGTGGAACAGATATATGATGAGGAGATGGAGAAAATTCAGGATAGTGATGAGGGATGATGGGACCTAAAGGTGGTGTAGAAAGGGGTACTGCTTCTAAGGGCAGAATATATGGTCACTGACAAAAAGACACATGGAACCATGTCAATAAAGACGGAGATACATGGCATCAAGTGGGCAACATAGATGTCTTCTAATCTAAAAATATTCTAACCTGATTTTGATATGTTTGGGTACTTTGTAACATAATATGAATATGGTGTTCAGAGGAATTGATTGCTATTTTAAGCTGTTTACTCTAGTAAAAGTGTATTATTACTTATTGTTATTTCTATTAGCTTTGCTTTATGTAGAATACTTAGAATATAATAAAAGGTTCCTTGCGCACAGAAAGCAAGATAAAACTAAAGCTTAAACATAAAATGCACCCATCAAAAACATCAAATTATAATTTTTGCATATGCAATTGTTCAATAGAGTTTCTTAAATATAGCAGTGAAGTGGAGTGAATAAGGCTGGTTTATAATTTAGAAAGGGCATGTCAAGAATAAAATCACAGACTTTTCTTTCTATCACACGCATGATTTCATCTGGTATATATCTAAACTAGCTTTAAAAACCATTGCTATAGCAGATATTTGAAGCTGATCTTCAAGGCTGTCATATGGGGATAATAACCTGTCATAATAGGAAGGCTTATTCTTAGGATACCTTTTTCAAATGTGCACTGATGTATATCAGGTTGGAGTTGAGAGATATTCCCCACAGTGTAATGTACTTCTGACACCAGATTTCCAGTGTTATTTGCAATTGACCAGTCAATTTTACTATTGAAAAAAGACCCTGTGAATCATCCTACTGCCGTAGCTTATAACTGTCATCCTCTCTCTCTCTTTATCTCTCTCTCTCTCTTTCTCTCTCACACACACTCACAGATACTATGTATGTAGTATCTTAATATTTTATATATAAAATGCATGTGTGTGTGTGTGTGTGCTTTTAAAGGCCTTTCCCCTTTGTTATATTGTATTCAAACAAATAAGATACCTCCAAACTCCTGATTTTATTGACTGAATTTCAGATGTCAAAATATTTACTGACTTAGTTGTTTCAGTCTCTATATAAAACTTGTTGTGTAGTATGTAAACCTCATATTTTAATGAGTCTTGGAACTTTTAATTCTCTGCTAAATATCAAAGTAAAGCATGAGAATCTGCTGAGGCAAGTGGACAATTCATAGTTTTGGAAATTCTTACCTTCCACGCTGAATGTAATTATTACTGTCTAGGGTTTATCTGGAGATTGAATCCTGTTTGGCAATATTTAGTCTTAGTTTGGTCTACAGTTTACATATCATTATGTATAAAAGTGGCAAGGGTTTTTTCTTGAGCTGTTAAATCATCAAATTATGTATTTTTTATATAAATAATGGGTTAGGCAAGTAATAATAACCCACACTTGGGCATCATTCTTCAGCATTTCACATATTTGTAAGTCCGACATCTTGTGAGATTCTTAAAATGAACATGTGGAAAAGATAAAGATTATTTCCTATGACTTAGAGCTGAAATAAATATTCAGAAAAGTTATAAACCATGTAATGTTATACAATTTATACATCTCAGTCCAGAGATTATAGGCATAACTCTTGATTTTCTTCTATTTCCCCATCATAGATATTTGATCTCTAAATTAAAAAAATTGGATAAGGGAACAGTAAAGGGCCAGAATCTGTCTGGGTGGTAGAATGATAGCTTTGTATTCACAAAAGCTTGAGTTTGGTTCCCAGACATGAAAAACAAAACCAATCATAGCCATATAAATTATAATAGGTGAAATAACTGAAATAGATTGTTATAGGGTACAATTTCATAGAAATTAGACTTTAGCATTACTGTGACTGCTTTTGGATGAGGTAGATTGAATGATGACATGACAATTTATGAACATGTATGTCTTATAATGACCCATGTAGAAGAAAATAATGCACTTTGCGCCCTTAAAGTTACACTCTTATGAATAGTATGTGTTTGTTATTATATTTGAATTATTTCTTTTCTTTTTTGGTTTTGTCCTTTTACTGGTGATATATTTTCTCATATAATATATCCTGATTATGATTTCCCCTACTTCTACTCCTCCCAGCTCCTCCTTTCCTCCCATCCCATACAGATCCATTCCCTTTCTGTCTCTCATTTGAAAACAAGCTTCCGAGGAATAATAATAGCATTTTATAAAATATAGGTTAAAACAAAGTCTAACACATTGGAATTGAATAAACAGAAGTAAAAGAGCCCAAGAGAAGGCACAAAAATCAGAGACTTGCTCTCTCAAACACCTAGGAATTCCATAATGTATACTCGGGAAGCCATGCTGTACATCCAGAGGGCCCGTGGCAGAGTTTGCAGGCCCAGTGAATGTTGCTTCAGTCTCTGTGAGTTCAGGTGCCTTATTCATGTCCATTTAGAGGACCTTGTTTTCTTAGAGTCTTTCTTCCCTTCTGGCTTCACATGATTTCTACCTTCCCTTCCAGAGTGTTCCCTGAGTCATAAAAATTGGGATTAGATGGCAACATCCTATTTAGGGCTGAGTATTTGAAGATCAATCCCTCTCTATATACTATCTGGCTGTGGGTGTCTATATTTGTTCCCATTTGCTTCAGGACGAAGCTTCTCTGATGGTGGCTGAGCTTTATACAGATATATAAGTTCAGCAAAATGTCATTTCAGTGTTCTGTGTGTGTGTGTGTGTGTGTGTGTGTGTGTATGTGTGATTCCCTTTTCTTTAGACCAGTAGTATTTGATTTAACCCTAGGTCTCTGGGCTATCTAATGTCAGGTTCTTGGCCACCCAAGCAGTTTTCTGTATGGATTCCATCATGGAGTGGGTCTTAATTCAAATCAGATATTGGGTGGTTACTCCCACAATCTTTTGGACACCATTGTCCTAGCATATCTTGCAGGCAGGACACCATTGTTGATCCAGGATTTTGTGACTGAGTTGGTGTTTACATTTCTCCATTGGTAGCATGTAGAGTACCTTCCTAAACCAAAGAAGCTAACAGGTAGGGGTAAGGGCTCTATGTGGGCATGAACTTGTCCTTTCTATGGTCAATGACACACACACACACACACACACACACACACATATATAAAAGCGCTGCCTTTAGCAATGAGATCTTGTTGGCATTTTGTGGAGAGAAACCTATGTATTCTTGGCAACAGCATGAGTTTCTTGTTGATTCTCATGAGACCCCATTGGCTAACAGCTCAATTAGATATAAACCACTCCTGGTATTGGAAACTTCTTTTGGTGACAAGAGATGTCCAGTTGGAGCTATTTCTTCCGCATTATTTGAGAATTTCCTTTAGATCACCTTCATATATGTATGCATTTTAGGAAGCTTCTGCTGTATTAGGGTTTTATACTGTACTGCAAATGATCCTTAGTTTCTTAAACAATAAACTCTAATGTTATTTGATACCCATGCCTAGGTCATTTGTAGGTTTTAAGTCCCCTTATAATAAGTTGCTGACATTTTGGCAATGAGTAAAATGATACAGTACTAAGCAAAAATGTTTCAACATAGAGCAAGCAAGTGGGATCCATTGAGTATAAAGCTTAGAATTTTATTTCTTTCTTTGCTCTACCATTGGTGTTATTTGTGCATTACTTCCAGTAATGTACCCTTCTCTCTTCCTGTCAGCCTGCTCTTAGATAAGAGTTAGTAAGAGGCAATCATGTAATGAGTTTTAATGGAGTAGGGTTTGTCACTCAGCCAAAAGAGTTTTCATAACATCTGATCTGCATTTTTAAGTTGACCCGAAGTCATTTTTATCTGATATGCTAAACATTTACCTGTGTCTTGTTGAGTTGTATTACACATGGAGAAAATTTAGTTTTGGATACCAAATGCCAATTTAAAATTTCATTATCCAGATGTGTCAGTAAATGAATGTTTACAATAAGATTTGTACAAAAGTCAATATTTTTGTATTCTAATCTGCTCCATATATATATTTATACACACACACATATATGTATATGAAACATGCTGTTGAGAAAAATGTTTATACTAATTCTCTAATGAGGTTACACTCTGTTTTCTATTTGAGATTACCTTTTTTAAAACATAATTTCTTTATTGATTCTTTCTAAATTTCACTTCATGTACCCCAATTCTGCTCATGTCCAAGTTCCTTTGTATCTGGCCCTCATCTTTGCAGTATCCCCCCCAAAAAAATTTTAAAAATTAATACCAAGCAAACCAACCAACCAATCAAACAAGCAAGAAAGCAGAAAAACAAAAACCAGTCAAAGAATAAACCTTTTTGCTCCTCCATCTTTCTCATCTCTCCAACATCTCTTCATTTGTCTCAGGGGTATGTCACAGTATATCCTTTTATTCAATCATCCTTACTTGCAAATATTCATTGCAATGAGTCATTGGTCTTGTCCAAGGCTTCTGGTTTCTGGTACATCATCATTACTGAGCCCTCACTAAGACCATCTTGGATATCCCATGGCTATCCTGAGTCATGGAGCTCCTGCAGATATCATTGTATAGTTCAATCCTTTCATGAGCTCCAACAGGTCATAGATGGGGTAGAAGTTAGGGTGAGACAACCCAAGCCCCTGGATGTGGGCCTGGGTGGAAGCTGAACTGTTTAGTCCAGCTCACTGGGGCCACTCCCTTGGGTGAGGGACAGAGCCATCTCTTCTACACCTACGTCCTCTGGACCAGTTCTCCTACACCCATTGTAAGGGGTAGGCCCATAGAGATTAAATTTTAAATGACTAGATGCATAAATAGACTGGGAAATTAAGCCCTGTTTTATGATGGTGGTACACAGGTTACCAAATTATGGGCTGTAAACCAAGGTTGGTCATATGATGTCTCCTTAAATTATGCCTTGTTGGAGCATAGCCTCTAACTTTTTCTTGTATTGCCTGGGACTGTTTCATACAACAATGGCCAAGTTCAATATTTTCAACCCATTCCATATGTCTTCAGAACCTTAGTCATTCAGTCTCTGGCTTATTGCAGAGGGAGCTATTAATGTTGGCACGATTTCCAGCTTAGTTCAACCGGTACTATTTCTCACATCTATTTAAATTCTTACAGTCTTTAATATTTTAATCCATTTGGTAATTGTGATTCCTTTTGTACAGACACTCAGCTGTTCATTTGTGACTGAGTATTGTTATACCATGGAAATGTTTTGATTTTAAGCTAACCTACATTTCTTGAAGAACTATTTTAATGTCAACCATGTAACAAGCCATTGAAAGGATAGGACATATGAATCACTTCACCGCCCCTGTGTATTGATCATATAAGGAACACTTTTCATGAAAGCAAGGACTAGTGCTTGTTTCTAAGCTAACAAGTATTAGTAGCTAATACACAGCTTTAATGAATGATTAACAGCTCACAAAGATATCACATCTGAATAAATAAAATGCTAGGCTTCCAGCAGGACAAGCTCTCTTCCAGTAAAAGTCTCCAGATGTTATAAGAATAATCATACGAGTCTCCAAATGTCCAATGATTTTTAAGAGTTATAACAATAGCAATGTTAATAAAAACTAACCTGCATATAGGACTTGCTGTGTGCATAAGTGTCTCATATGTATTCATTGATTTAGTCTGTAACAGTTGAGCACTTATATTGACATCATGGAAGTAGTGCATTTGTTTGTGTGTCCCTGGTGTACTGCATGTGTCAATAAGTTCTAACTGCTATAGTACTTATTTGATTGTGTCATCGAATTGCTTGCAATGTAACTATCCTTCGAAATCAATCAGATTTACTATATATCTGTACATCATTATAAACAAATAGCTGTGTCACTAATGTCTTAGTATTCCATGGTCAATTTGTAGTAAAATATATATTTTTTCTCTTGCTCAGCCATGCTCAAAATAATCAGTCAACTCATCTTCCATTTGACAAGCATTCCTTCTCAAAACTGAAATCTCTTCACCATTTTGATCCACGAGAATCTGTATTGGATTGACTTGTAAGCTGATTTTAAGATGCATCTTGTGATTCTCTAGCATATTAAATGAACTTCTAAAAATCATGGACCCAGAGACTCTGCAAGACCCTGAAAAACAGAAGAGACATCACCTTCCTGCCCCTGTTTCTGCAGGATGCAGATTAGCCCACACTGCCAAAACATCAAGAACACCACGCTGTTTCCTTCGCTAGGTGTTAAAGGCGTTAATTCTTTCTTGCTTTTGTGATTTTGTTTTGTTATATTTACTTCTTCTAATCATGTATAACTTTGGCCAAGTTCCTTATTAACAGCCATCAAAGTGGAGGAAATTGAAGTCCAATGCATCTTTTTTATTTATTTTTGTTCGCTTGTTTTTTCTTGTTTAGTCATTTCTAATTCTAAGCCTGTATCTGTAGCTATATATTAAGTATCGGTAGACACTAGGCTTACTTTCTGCTTCCATCAAAATGAGAAAAGCATTCAATGTAGTGCTCATTCATTGAATTTAGGCCAGGGAACATAGTAATGTATGCACTTTAAAATGTAAACTGTATTCATAACAATGGTTTTTATTCATCTTTTGATATTTAAATGACTTCTTTGTTTGCAATGCATATTGAAGAAACTAAGGTATAAATAAGGGTCTCAGATGTAATAGGTGTATCCCTGGGACTGGAAATCCAAGCTGCCTTCTAACAATTGGTAAGAACAAGCACATTTTGTTTCATACATCAATTTGTTTAAGAATTCTTTTTCTTACCTACTTTGCATCCTGAGTCCACAGGACAGCTGCTCTTGGTTGCTCCCTGGATATATAGATATATGTTACCATTTCCTTTCATTTGCAGAGCTTTCTAACTGCTAGGCAGAAAACGGATTATAGGTATTTTTTTTTCCATTTAGCCTTCAGGAGATTCAGCACAAAACAGCAGCCTTAGCAGTGAGCAGCCTTGTGTTTAATCTTGTCTGCTATAAAATACATTTTCTTAAGAGTGTTGTCCATGAAAAACACTTGAAAAATGCATGTTCAAGATTTGTATTACCAGTAAAAGGCCATTTAATGGATCAATTAAAACTTCAAATTTAAAAGTTGTCAGTACAGCAATGATATGTACTTATAGGAAATAGAAGTAATAAATTATTGAAAATAAAATGAAAATATAATAGAATGTAGAGTTGGTAAAAAGCTATTTTTTGAGGCAAGGGATGGGGCAAAGAAAAGACAACAAGTAGTATTTTTGAGAGTTTAACAAACATATGGATTGGAAATGAAATAGGATATTCACAGCTAAAGAGGAAGTTAAATGGCTTCTATAATTATGCTTTATTTAAGTCTGTCTAAGTACAAAGAGTGAATAAAATGGAAATTTCTAAGAGGACATAAGTAACAGAAAATTAAACTCAGAAAACACACATGGCCTTGTACAAAATGGGGAAAATTTTCAAAGAGGAGAAGCCCCACAAACAGTAGCGCAGTGTGTTCAAGCAAATTATCTAAAAATGTCAGAGTGCAGAGAACTCTGCAATTCAAACTGTCCCTCTCTATAGAAAGGTTGTAACAGTTCAGAGTTCAGAAATAATCTTATAGAACTTTTTTCCTTTCTATTTCTTTTGTTGTTGTTTTTTTCCAAGATAGGAGTGCCCTCTATTGCCTTGGAGACTGTCCTGAAACTAGCTCTTGAAGACCAGTCTGGACTTGAACTCACAGAGATCTGTCTGCCTCTGCCTCCCGAGTGCTGGGATTAAAGGTGTGCATCACCACTGCCCGGCTAGAACTTTTCTTACAGAGAGAATGACAAATCTATAAATACTATATGAAATTATGTAATCTAGGCTTACTTCTGAATAGCAACCTATAAAATTATGAACTTATATATTGGAACCTGGTAAAATATTTACATGTCGTATGAGTACTCAGTAGGCAGAGTCAAGCATATCTCTGAGTTTGATGCTAACCTGGTCTACAGAGTAAGTTCCAGGACACTCAGTGTTACATAGAGAAACCCTGTCTCAAATGCAAACAAACATAAACAAAACAATAACAAAAAAACAATAGAAACACAGCAAAACAAAAACCACGTAATATAATCTTATTGTACCTGTTAGAAACACAGGGTTAGATCTTAGCCATATATCAAGGCAAAATTCCAGAACATATAAATTAGATTCATACTAAAACACACACACACACACACACACACACACACACTAAAAGGAAAAGAAGCAAGAGGCCATGCAATTGAAAGAGGGAGAGAAGTGGGCATGGGAAGGGCTAGAAAAGTTAAAGGGGAAAATGATAGTATCATTTCTAAGTTCAAAAATTTTAGAAAACTATTAAAACACTAGAAAGGAAGGAATATATTTTTCTCTGACACACAAACAGTTCATAATAGTTATGGTGAAAATTTCAAAGTAGAGTTGGAAATGAGGATGATGACTATTTTTCACTCCTATTAGTGTAAAATTGTAGAGAATTTCACCTTCACAGTGAGATGGGAGAAAAAGATGAATGGGGTTAGATACAGTGTATTAGTGAGTCTTTTTGATCTTTTGTATGATATATATATATATATATATATATATATATATGTTTTGTATGATATATATTGTGAAAGAAACACAGTTACAGATATAACTGTCTGTAATAAAGTAAGACATTTTAGTAAAATGATTTTTTAAATGATGAAAAATAAGGTAGTAGTTCATATACAATAAATATGGTATATGGAAAAGTTCCATTAATAATAGCACAATAATTTATAAATATTCATTCTGTGTGGCTCTACATCTTAGAAAAACTTACAGAAGAGAAATTTAAAATTTAAATGTGGACATATAACTGAGATTTTTGATGTGAGAATAATTTTATCCAAGCATATATATGCATGCTTATACACATCAACAAAACAATCACCTCTAAACCAATTCATGAGCAATTGTAGCAACATTAAAATATTAAAGCTTTTATCAAGTTAAGGGAATCTGCTAATGTTAATATGAAAACAATCAAGCATTTGGAGTTTTGCAAAGAATATGTATAATGAAAGGAGACAGATAATTATCATTGTCATTAAAATATAGTACAATTTCATTATAATTTGGATAGTTTGAAATTGCTACTCCAAGAAGTCATACATTAAAGCTACCCAAGACAGTCTGGAAATCATTCCAAATAAGTGTTTACATATGTGTTAAAATGGAGTATTAAGTAATTATGTGGAAAGATTGGTCAAGTTTTAGCAAAATGTTAAGGTAAAATTTTACTTATATTCTACAGAAAAATAGTTAATGAAAAGTAAAGAGCATAAAGTAAAATGATTTGGGTGGGAGAGATGGCTTAGCAGTTAATTGCACTGACTGTTGTTCCAGTGGGCGCTGGTTCAATTCCCAGCACCCGCATATCACTTCACAATTGTCTGCAACTCCTGCTTCAGGGGTTCTGACACCTCCACCCAGATACACGTGCACGCAAAACAAATAAACACATAAAATAAAAATAGACAATTACAATAAAATAAAATGTTTTAATTGCCTTTAAAAATTGTTTCTGGAAACTTGGCACCTGTTTTTGAGCTATAAACATCAAACTGAGAAGCGATTTGTAAGACTGGGGAATTTGACCATGATTAGGAACAATTGCAGAAGAAAACTAATGAACAAAGTCCAGGAAGTGAGTGTCAATAGTCTTTGTTAATTTAATACACAAAGAATACTTGCAGCCAATAGCAAACACCTAATTAATAGGAAAATGTTCAAAGGCATGTACAAACTTTTTTTCATATGAATATGAATGGATGATAACAGAAAATAGTTTCATAGCAAAGGTGGTAATTAAACAATATCAGGTTGGAAAGAGAGTTTGAAATGACAAGCAATCAGTAACAATTTAATAAAATAGGATTTTCCGTTTTGTTGTGACATAAAGGTAAACATTTCAAACATCTGATGACAGTTTGGTGATATCTCAAGTACAGCAACAATCACTGCTCATTTTCTGTCTAAGACAAAAAGTGTTTTTAAAGAATTCAATTGTATCTACCTGCTATTTGTGACTACAAAACAGAAAAGTTCTAATTGGGTGGCAGTTTGGATCATAACTTATACTTTCTAAGCTCAAATTGAGAGATGTTAATATATTGTTATTAGCAAGCCTATATCAACATCAATTCCTCAATAAAATATTTATAGAAACCTTTTGGGAAGAGCACACAGGACACTGCTCTCTTTGCCATTTCAAATGGTTAAAATTGTACAAGATAATTTATTTTATAATTTTAACACTCTCTAAATATATGAATAACTGTCTTTGCTTAAAATATTTTTTAGAAAATGTTGGCTACACATACATATCAAATATGTAAACTGATGTATGATTTTTAAAGTGCCTCTGTAGACTCCATTTATTGGTTCACACATGTCCCTTCAGGTGCCAATTTCCCCCAAGCCCAACCTGTAATAATAGAGATACTGTAAAAGAGACTATATTACATAATTAATCTCTGCAGGGCCTAGATGGAAAGTCAAACTCTCAAGGAATTGTTTGGAGGCTGACCCCATAAATAGAGTATTTAAATGAGAAAGAATTGACATGTTGACACAAAATCATAATAACACTCCTGACAATTTCCTAATTGAGAAGTGGGAACAGTTAATCTCTGTTAGAGAAACACAAGAAAGGTCACTCTGGGCAAGAAATAGGATTGTCCAGATTTTAAAACAAATCATGGAAATGCCAAGTCACTCTTATCTTACCCTGAATACTGCAGCCTAAAAGGAATATTTCCACTGTCTGTGTTGCTTTTTGTATAGAGTTTCTGGCTCTCGGTACACAATGGTTACAATATGTTCTGTTTTCTGCGTATTTATGTATTTTACATCTGTAATTAGATATTATATTTTCTTAATGTGTAGCCTGTTTTCCTTTTATTTTTCTCAATACCCTAGGAATATTTAGGCTATTTAATAAGCCAACTTTTTTTTCAGTTTATCTCTTATTAATTTTAGATTTCGTAATTTTAACCTTTGATTCTATTTGTATTATTTTCCTTAATTTCTTACCCTAGGGCACTTCTGTCTTTATACTTAAGCCAGATTAATATTCTTCTGTCTATTCCTTGCCTACATTCCTTAATCAGTTTCTTATTACTTAAAAAACAAGGTTCCCTGAACCAAGAAGGAGGCTCAGTGGATAAAGGACATGCCGTACAATCATGTAGGCGAGAGTTCAGATTCTCAGGACCTGTGTAAAGCCTGAAGCAGCAGGCTGCTCTAACCTACTGTTCCCATGTTGCAATGGGAAGTGAAGACAGAAGAACCCTGTGGGCTTGCAAGCCTGGTGGAATACACAGAAAGTATTCTTGCATACCTAACAACATGTGTGCGCACAAAATGCTCATCACGCATACACATGCACGTAGTGTACATAGACGGGCACAGATGAAACAAGGAAAATGAAGCCAAGAAGCCTAAATGTTTCTTCATATGGTTCCTGTTACTCTTCTAACTTTTGCTGCAGTTCTTTTCTTATAAGGGATTTTTTCTGTGGCTTTAAAAACGTATCTTTGCTTCTCATTTTAGTAGGCTTCTCCCTTAATTCCAGTTGTCTACTGATTGATTTTCATTTCTATATTCAGGACACCCACAGTGTACACTACACTGTTTTGTTGTGTGATGTGTCTGTGTGTTGTTCATAGTACTTTATAATTTTATGTGATGTGTTTTATGTACTATCTGTTTTCACAGAAAATGAACAGGACTGTGAGTACCTTCAGAGAAAGAAAAATAATCTGTGTTTCTTTGTGTTATTTTAATTTATATATAATTAGGAGGAAAGAGTTTCTGACAAGTGTTGAACAATTAACAGGGGTACATTATAAGTAGAAGATTTGTGAACTAAAGTTTATAAATTATGTTTTTTGACCAAATCATATTTAGTTGATAAAAATTTCAGTAGCTTACTTCAGATGTCAATCATGTTTAACAATGTAAACATTTCAGGGTTTGGGAAAGGAAGGAGATGGGAAAGAAAGGAGATGATAGAGTTAAACTAAATATATTTGATACTGCCAAATATTATCTGTTACTTTGTAAGAAAATAAAAATAAATGCTTGACCGACCATTACTAGATAGACAACTGCACCATAAAACGTTAGATATAAACTAATTTATATCAGTATATCAGTATTGGTTGTATATTATACAAGTTTGGCAAATGTGTTGTGGCAAGTCTCTTCCATGAAAGTGTGCAGAACAATTACAGTGGTTTAATAAATCTGCTTTCTGTCTATTCTTGTCCCACCTCAACATTGACCTCCTGAAACCACTGATCTTTTTGTTTGCTGCATAATTTTACCAGTTAAAGAATATCAAGTAGTTGGAGTCATGCAGTTGTAAACTCAGACTGGATTTTCTTTTCTCCACATAAATATGCACTTAAAATGCCTTTGTGACATTGTGCAACTCTTTTGCTTATTTCTCTTTTCCTTTGTGTTATAAATTGTTTGAAATATATTTTAGTTCCCCTTCCAGAACTCCTCCCACCTCCCTTCCAAACAAACTTCATTTTCTTTCTCTCTCTAAAGTTAAAAAAGAAATAATGATAATAAAACAACAAATGATTACAAAATAAGACAAAAATACTTAAAGAAAATGAGCAGTGCTCACCACATACACACACACACAGGGAGTTTGTTTTGTGTTGTCTAACTACCCCGGGCATAAATCCTGACCTGGTACTAACATACATGGCGTCACTACATAGAGGAAATTTGCTTTTACTTCCTTAGCAGGTGTCAATTGCAAAACCATTTTGTTTAAAGATAGTACTTTGTGTTCACTTCCCTTCTCCATTCTGGGATTTTTCTGGTTTGTAAGTTCATATGTGCACCTACTCTGTTGTGTATATATAACGCTTTTTCCTTCAAGTGTCTTCTACCTCCTCTGGCTCTTACAATCTTTCTGGCTACTCAAAAGTAGGGTTTATTCTCATGGAGTGGGCTTTAAATTCATTTAAAAAGTGGTTGGTTACTACCATTATATTTAGGCCACTATTGCACCAGTACATCTTGGAGATAGGTCACTGTTGTAGGTCTCAGTGTTTGTAGCTGGGTGATAGCAATGACTACCTTTGTCTAGTCGTTTACAGAGCAACCTCCCTCACTCTGAGTGCTAGTCAGTAGGGGTAAAGCTTCTAGTTGGTCACCACCTCACTTCTCCATGTTTGATGACAAAAGTCCATGCTGTCTCAGAGAGTAGGTCTTATAATTAGGTGGTAGAGAGCAACTAATAGCCTTAGCAATAACCAGTGATATTTTGCCTTCAACAATATCTCAATAATATGTAAACCATTCTTAGAACTGAAGGTTTTAGTTGATGGTAAAAGATGTGTAGGTGTGTTGTGTTTTTTCCCCATTATATAATGACTCCTTTTAAATTCTTTCATATGTGTATATATTTTAGGAAGCTTCTTTTGTAGTTCCTTTCCATATTGCCTTTCAAGGCCATTGGTATGAGTTTGCCCTCCACATATTCCTATCCTTGCTCTGCGCACTCATTCTTTTCATAGTTCTCAGATTCTAGTTTTCCCTTTATCCCCTTATAACACATTATCCTACTTTCCTCTCCTCAGAAGATCCCTTCCTTATCACTAGTCACACATATTTGAAGTTTAAAAGCTAATATCCAAATATAAGAGAAAACATGTAATATTAATCATTTGGGGTCTGAGTTACCTCACTCAGGATGATTGTTTCTAGCTCCATCTATCAACGTACAATATTCATAATTTAATTTTTCTAAACAGCTAAATGGTTTTCCATTGTATAAATGTACCAAACTTTCATTATCCATTCATCAGCAGATGGTATTTAGGTTGTTGTCAATTTATGTATATTTTTATAAATCTTTTTTTTTACTTTTATTTATTTATTTATATATTAAAGACACAGGTTTTATTTCACAGAGATAACATAAACTGTACAGCAAACAACTTTAGGCTTGAAAATACTCATTTAGTTATCATGCATATATGAGACTTCAAGTCAACACATTTCCATTTAAATTGATTATAGAAAATCAATTTTCTTCCTGACTTTAGGTGACTTCTAGAAACAGAGCTTGCACGGCAAAGATGAGTACTGCATTGCACCTTTTGTGAACAGACAGTTCTCAATAGGAGAAATAAAAAAGCCTAAGCCATGCCTCAAAAACAGTTCTGTGACCTTAACTGTTGATAAAGTAAGAATCTTTAGGACTGTTTTACCTTTTATTAAATCAAATACAATGTCTACAAGGCAAAGTCACCAGCAGCTCCACTTATCCCACGGGGGAAGCAGCACTCTGCTGCTGTACTGTAACCTGTTCCTCAAGAGCCAAGGGGAACTCCAAGCCATAACTCTGCCAGTTCTGTCACCATCCCAGAGAGAATGTGTGAGCCTCCTTATCAGTTCTTATATTGTCATATAATTATTTAGATTTATTTTACTATTATTTGTGTGTGTGAGTGTTTCGAACTACATGAATGCCTGCTGACAAAGGATGTGGTAAACTTCCATATGGGTGCCAGGAATAGAACCTGGGCCCTGTGAAAGAACAAGTACTCTTAACCACTGAGACAACTCTACAGCCCAATTTATGACTATTATGAATAGAGCAACCTTAAACATGGGTGAGCAAACATCTCTAGAGTAAGATGTGGAGTCTTTTAAGCATGTATATACAAGAGTGGAATATACAGTTCTCTTCTTATTACTGAGTGATATTTAATAACATCTGTGGTACACTTTGTACATATTTTTCTTATTATGATCTTTTTCGTAACCATGGACTAAAATCTGCAATCCAGATGGACTTGGAGGGGAATGAAAAAAGTATAGAGGCCAAAATGTCAGTGAGAGGTGATATTATGGAATATTGCAAGCATATGGCTTGGGGGCTCTTGAGCTACAGAATAAAAAATCTGTTAGTTAAAAATGCAAGCAAGTCTAAAGGATTAGAGTTTTTCACAGGTACCAAAGTGATTCTCTTGTTGGTCTTGCCTTTCTGGACTTAAAGCCTCCATTGTTTCTACAATGTTCATTACTTCTTTCTCCTCCCTAAAGCCCACATTTGCCATCCAGTCACTCAGTCTTGTGGTGTAGATGAAAAAACTGGGAATCATTTATGTTTGGTTCAGCATATGCCATGAACAAGATGGCAGGACCTGAATGCTTCAGGATGAAGTTCTCATCCTCAAATTTTTCCCCAGGGATGGGCTTGCCTACAATGCCATCATGGCATATGAAGTCACCACCATGGCACAAGAATCCTGAGATAATTCTGTGAAAGGAGAAACCTTATATCCAAATATCCCAATCCTTTCTCTCCAATTCCCAGAACATGAAATTTTTCTGCTGTCTTTGGAATGTTGTCTGCAAACAGCTTGAAGGAGACATAGACCAAATACTTGCTATCAGTTCCAGTGTTGAAGAACACATTGGGGTGAAACATGGCAGGAAGCAAGATGGAACAAGGGATAATGACATCATTTTACACAGTATATTGATTGGTGTTTCCAAGTTTGCATAGTTATAAATAAAGGTAAACCTTGATGAGTTGATGTTTGTGTGGGTGTATTTTTGTTCTGGTCATTTTGTCAATTAACTGATAGCTTCATTAATTGCTGGGTTAGATTTTTAGCTCATTTGTAAATTTAGATCTATAAAAATTTACCAATTATCTTCCAGTATTCTTTTTCAATTCCCATGCCATAAGCTTTCAGTGTTGAATGAAGATTACTCTTGCTTCACCTAGTAAGATTTGTGATTGTCTATTGTTTCAATTATAGTCATTATAGAAATTTCTTTATATATTGAACTCAGTTTTCAATGACATTTTCTTTGGTCATTGATTTTAAATGGAGGATTCACTTTTAAGGTTAATGTTAGATGTGTGGTTTGCAATACTTTCTCCCATCCCGTACATTGCCTTTCATGTTTCCTTTTTCTGTTTATTATAAAGAATATCTTTTTCATTTTAGCTAGAATGTTTCCTTACCTTTTATAGGTTAAGTTTCTAGTTGGTTTTATGTCTAAAGAATTATCTTAAATCCTAATGTCATATAGATTTTCTTCTTTGCTATCTTCCAGGTGATTTATATTTTTTATATTAAAAGAAGATAATAACCTAATGAATATGTTGCTTCATAAAGATGTTTATAATTAATATAGCTTAATGTCTTTCACACTATAAAGTGTAAGGCCAAAGGCTTTGTAAGCATACATTTCATTTTTAAAAGATTACACATTCATGCTTGCTAGGGAAAATTCTGGTTTATGCATATAGTCCTCCCAGCATTGTTAGGAGATCCTCCTTGTAAAGTAGAGAGTGTTCTAGTTTGGAAATTGATTATATAACTTTTCAGTTAGCAAATGCTCTTGGAGTGAGATGAGTTATTTCTCTCATGAGTAGAACCAACAGAGTTTGTTTCTTCATATACTGGATAAAGCTCCTGATGCTGAGTTGACATTGCTGAAAGGCAGTGCACACTCTGTCTCTTGCCACATCTCTCAAAGTCAGAAAAGAATGAATTGGTCAAAGTATGGAGGTGTTAAATCTCCAGAATCAGTTTATCGGCTTTAAATTTAGTTCACAAGATAAATTTTATTATGACAAAATTTGGTTATTGTTGAAAATCAGCCTGATTTTTACATAGGTGCCATAATTTCAGTTGGATTTTCCTGGGAATGCAAACTATTGAGTCTCTAAGAATAAATATATTTTGTGTTTGATTTGTCAGCTCTGAAATTGCAATTCATTAAAAATTGAAAAGTTTTGAAATGTAAACCGTGATTGCCCTTATCCTGTGTAAACTTTGCTTGTTCCCTTCAAAACCATGCATAGGACACCTACGTGTCATAAGAGTTGATAGGGCTTTTTGGTCTAGTGAGCTTTACTTGGTAACAGAAAACGTTGGGAGATTAAGGAGAGTAGATATTTATTTTGGAAAAACACATAAAGTCCTCATGTAATTAAGGTTCTAGTTTTTTTTATTGCCTAAAATAAAATAAATAGCTAAAATGCATTTAAAGTATTAAACAATAATTTATTGTTATAACAAATGTAAAAATAAACCTAGTAGGAGACAAATGGAAAGTATGTTAAATGGATGAAAATTCAACATACCTTCCGATGAAAACATTTTTTTCATAATGTGGTTACAGTACAAGTGAATCTTACAGATATACCCTGCAGAGCTGGTGGTGTAAGCAGAGTGAGAACTGAGATCGTGATTTATTTCAGGTTCCACTCCTATATACAGTGTTGCCATCTCTGTTCCTTTCCTTTGTTTGGAATGTTCTAGTCTTTCCTTAATTTACGGCATTTTTATATCTGTTTCTTTCTTTTTTTTTTTTTGTAGCTCATTACATAAGATAAACTCTTTCATGTCTGCTGGTTCCAGCTCAAACATCTCTTCAGAGGCTCTCCAAAAGAAAGGAAGACACATGCCATATTCCATCCAACTGTCCTGTCCTTAATTTATTACTTTTCATCTCTTGTGTTTGTATTAGTCAGTATTGAAAATCAGCCTGATTTTTACACAGGTGTCAAAATTTCAGTTGAAGAAGAGGTCACTCTCCTGGTGTCAGGTAGAATGTGAAAGCACAGTTTTGAATTGATCTATCTACCATCCCCTTCTGTGGGCTCAGCTGAGTCACCTTCAGTTCCTAAAACCGAATATGATGACTCAGAGCTCATACAGTGGCTGCCACTTAGGTTTGTACATATATGAAGTTCCGTGAGAGCTAGCAAGTGCTCTATCATAAATCAATACAGACATTTTATATGCTATTTTCTAGGTCTAAGAAAGCTTAATACTTTTTCAAGTCACAGAGAAGTGCTTATTAGATTTTTATTATTACCAAAGAGGATGAACTACCAAGTCCTGTTTGAGATTTTAAATAGGAATTTTTTTCCTGACAAAGGCTTACTCACCTACAAAAACTAAATCAAAAAACCCAAAACAACAGCAAAAAGGTGTGACAGTCCTTGGACAATGTGATAGTAAGTACCCGTGTGTAACATGTGTGATGTGTGACTACTAGTGATCTTTAGTCTTCAAACAATGTTCTGTGGACAGTTAAGTTTTGATAAAATGTCATTATTTGCTGTTAGCACTACAATCCATGAACTAGAAATGGGGTTCCTTGAAATCTCTGACCAATTTTCCTTTCTGAAACATAGTAAGGCCTGTGATGACTATGCCAATTTTCTTCTTGTGAAAGGGATTTTAAGCTTGATTAATTTATAATATACAGAAATTAAGATATGGCCTAAAGCTATTAAAGAAGAAATATAGTTTTCCTAGTTCTTACATTTTTGCATTAAAAATCATATTAAGAAAGTTGCTAAAATGAATTTACAATTGGCAGGTGTCTTTTCGTTCTCAAGTATCCAGATGTCAATGTACAAAGCATCTTGAAGAATTTATTTCTCTTCTCTGCATGAAAAACAATGAATATTCATTCAATATATGTAAATGAGATTTCTTTCAACCTTTCCCTTTTTTCCTTCAATTCACAAGCTAGAAATATTTCATGAAATTATTTCCCACTTCCAAATTATGGTAAACCCTAAATGAGCATCCGTTAATAGTTCAGCAGTAGAAGTAAAGACACATTTTCTTTTTTTAAATTGCTTTATAAATAATACCATTCAAAATTTCAACCCCCCCTCCTCCCATTTCCCTCCCGCTTCCCCCTCCCCCTCCCTCTCTAGTCCTAAGAGAGGGCAGGGTACCCTGCCCTGTGGGAAGTCCAAGGCCCTTTACTCCATCCAGGCCTAGGAAGGTGTGCATTAACAGACTAGCATCCCAAAAAGCCAGTACATGCAGTAGAATCAAATCCCAGTGCCATTATCATTGGCTTCTCAGTCAGCCCCCATTGTCAGCCACATTCAGAGATCACATGCTCGTTCAGTCCCAGTCCAGTTGGCCTTGGTGAGCTCCCATTAGATCAGTCACACTGTCTCAGTGAGTGGACCAACTCTGGCAGTCCTGACTTCCTTGCTCATCTTCTCCCTTCTGCTCTTCAACTGGACCTTGGGAGCTCAGTCCAGTGCACAGATGTGGGTCTGTGTGTAAAGACACATTTTCATGTTACCACTGAAGACTGGAAAGCAATTGTTATTGTATCCCGTATTAGTTTCAGATTTCTAAGGATTGAGCATACTAACCCAGGTGGCATAGTTAACAATGTTAAAATTAGGACTGGAGATAGCCGCTCATAGTTGTCACTGAGTCAAGTGTTCACATCAAATGTACCCTGCCTCCTCTTAATGAAGCAGAGTGAGGGAGGAGGGTTAGTGGAGAAGTGGAAGGGGACTTGGAGAAGGGGAGGAAGTGTAAATTTTTTGAATGAAAAATAAAAGAAAATTAAAAAAATGAAGAGTTTCTAAGGTGACACTTACTAAGCCTCATGGTATTTATATCCCATGATTGTAACTCTGGTATGTTTACTGATCATATTATGCTACCTTTTAAATACACTTTTTTCAGGTCTTGGGTATAAACAGTGGTCTTGGGATGATTGCTTGTTATAGTAATGAATATTTATGGCTATGGGCCTCACATTGTAGTGGGATGATAAGAATTGCCTTTTTTAAAGGATGTGTATTTACTAGGGTGGGTCTGTGTGCATACATGTGGTGCATGTGCTAATGTAGATAGATGTGGAGGTCAGAAGTTGACTCATGTCAAGTGTCTTTCCATTATCATTTCTGGATTTATATGGTAGTTTATTATTTATTTCTAATTGAGACAGAATTACTCATTGAATTTGAAGCTCACAGATTCTGTTGCATTGGCTGACCAAAGACCTTCAGGAGTTCAGTTATGTCTGCTTCTCCATTTGGGGTGTTATAGGCATGTGCCACTGTTCAAAAGATATAAACCCAGGTCCACATGCATGTGTGACTAGTGTTTTCCTGAGTGAGCCTTTTCTCCAATCATTGTTTAAAGGTATTGAATTTCATGTCTGTCAGGTATCTTGAAAGCTACATGGCAGAATTCAGATATCATTTGTAATGAAGTGGTCCGGCAATTCTGATTTATGTTATATATTTGGATTTTAATTCAAATATATATTCTGATATATTCTGAAGCATATATCAGATAAAATTTGCAGCATACCTGTTGAAAGTGTCACTTCTTAGTATGTAGTTGGAAGACTAAGTCTTCTGGAATGGTGAGGATTTAATTAAAGGAAAGCAAATGTAAAAACTACTGGATCCTTTCCAGGTAAGGGGCCTCTCAGACCTGTGTCTGAAGTATATGATGTCTAACAAAGAGCTTGTTGTGCTTATGTATTTAGAAGTGTGTGTGTGTGTATGTGTGTGTGTGTGTGTGTGTGTTGTAACAATAGGCAATGAAAAGTGGACATGAATTAGAAGAAGGGCTAGGAGGTATATATGGGAATATTTGAAGGGAGGAAACAGTAGGGGGTAATGGTGTAGTTAAACAATAATCTCAAAAAGTAAAATTAAATAATTTTTTAAAATATTGAAAAAAATCTTACCTATTTTCCCTGTATTTGGAAGGGCCTTTTATTTAATTATCTCTCTCAGGAAATGTATTGACTGTGTATAACTATCCTCTTACCCACCTTTGTTGAAAGGGTTTTAAAAAAAAAAGCAAGATCTCCTAAAGAAAAATGACTACATTATCAATTCAAATATGTATATGGTAATTAAGCCAAACAAACTAATATGAAAACAGTTATTAGAATAACACTATTTTCTATTCTAACTGTGTCAGTGTCAATCAAGTAGATGTCACAAATTGAATGTGCAGAATCAAAGTAATTAGCCTTAATTATTCACAGAAAATACGAGGTCACCCGTCATCCTCAATGAAGATGTTCAGATTTACTTTGGACACTTGTCACATCCCCTGGAAATTCACTCTTTTAATTTTCCAGTCTTTTAAATTAACTATGCAACCTTTTACTGTTCAGATTCTTTTGCATCTCTTTGGCATGAAGATGCAAAGGAGGAGAAAATTGGTGTTAGTGAGATTAGTCCCCAGGCAGGTCTGGTACTGACCTATACACCATTAACCATCTGTTTGATTTTTAGCAACCTTGGGTTTTCTTTCCTTCTTTGCCCCTGTTGAAACTCATCCAGACTAAAGTCCTGATTAATCAGTTTTCTGGCTCTTAATCTTCCATTTAATTTTTAAGATGAGAGCACGTTTAAGTATAGTTAAATTTGAATTGTGTTTGTGAGGTGTAGGCATTGGTTTGGACTCAGTACCTCCTGTTTACTATCTCATAAGATCTTCGAAGGGTGGGAATTAAAGGTCCCCCATCCCCTACTCAGTTTTGCTATTCAGATGTATTGCCAAATGCCACCATGATGCTCAAATGTGAAGAAATCCTTAGATACTAACTAGTCTTGAGAACTACATGTTAGGGTGTTAAGAGTAGACATATGGTTTGACTGAAATATGTATTTTCTGTATGTCATCACTACATGGCTTTTAATCTTTGTCTTAGTATGTGAATAAATGGGAAATTGTGATTAATTTCATTTCTTTCTTAAGGTTATTATGACCTTATGACCTTTGCCTGCAAACTGTAAAATTCAGCCAATATTTTTCCCTGAGAAATAGATTTCCATTTTAAACGTACTCTGGCTATAAATGAAAAGTCAGCAATAAGAAAATGTTGAGTAATGAGATATGAATCCAAATATAAATTTTCAAGCAGTTTTCATTATTGCCTTTAGTCCACAGACTTTGAATTTAGGTGGGGTGACAACTGTATTAGCAAATGCAATATGTGTGTCCCATATTTTGTCAAACAATGTCTAAAAGCTGAATTGTTCTTTCCTCATTAATCCTCCTCTGAAGAAAATACGAACTCATTCAGTAATAACTTCATTCACAAATTAAAACAGGAGTAACCAATTTTGACAGCTGCACTGATAAAATACAATGCCTAATATTATTAAGTACTTCCTAAATGTAGGCCACTGCTGTAGGAACTTTCTGTCTATTGCCACAGTTCTTGGCAATATACTTGTGGGTGAGAATTTGACCCGCTGAGATTAAGCATTTCATTCAAGGACAAATATGTCAAAAGTGACATAGCCACTTTTATGAGAAAGTTAAAGCTAAAGTTCTCAGTTAATATTCTTTTTTACTTCTCAATCTTACTATAAATTTAACATAAGTAAAGCATTCATTATTCAAGGAATATCACTACTAGATAAAATTTCTTTGTCATGTTTTTTAAAAATGAAGATGAGAACTAACTATAGTATGTATCTGCCTTGGAAATTTTAGAGGATGTTGTTTGTTTTTGTTTGTTTGTTTATCTTTTTAGAGAGGGTTTCACATACCTGAGACCAGCCTCAAATTGCCAAGGTTTACCTTGAAGTTCTTATCCTCCTGTTTTTCTTTACCGGCATGTTTCAGTGCTTGATGCATGCAGTGTGGGATCAAATTAAGGGCTTTCTTCATGCTTATCAAGCATGTTAGTAACTGGACTTCTATTGCCAACCCTAGGAATGTTAACCTGGGTTACCATCTAACTGAACTTTGAAGTGCTTAGGAGAGCAATATAGTATGAATGCCTGTTCCTAACAGGTGTTTCCATGAAGAATTAACCAAGCTGGAGATGCCTCTCTGAAGTGTGAACTACTCCACTCCAGAGGCTGGAAGGAAAAAAAAAGGAGAGAAAACAAGAAATATAGTCATTCTCTGCTCAATCTCTGCATCATTTTGACTCTGTGGGCCACTCCAGTTTTCCTTGCTTCCTGTCTACCATAGGCTGATTACCTTTCAAACTCTAAACCAGAATCAATTTGTCTTTCATCAAATTCTTAGGTAATTTTATCACATCAGTAATATTTCTGGCTGTGATGGATAAAATTGTCAACGACTGGATCTAGAATTATTAATAGTCAAGCTTCTGGGAATACCTGTGAGGAATTACTTAGAGTAGTTAAGTATAGTGGGAAAACTACTGGGACTATAGGTAGCACCATTTCATGGATTGGGGACTTAGACTAGATTAAAAGGAAGAAAGTGAGTCACACTACAAGTCAACATTTTCTGCTACCTGACTAGAGAAAGAGTGTGATCAGCCAAGTGAATCACACCACAAGTTATACTTTCTGTTTCTTGACTAGAGAGTGTGATCAGCCAAGTGAGTCACACCATGAGTAAGCACTTTCTGCTACCTGACTACAGAAAGAGTGTGATCAGCCAAGTGAGTCACACCATGAGTAAGCACTTTCTGCTACCTGACTACAGAAAGAGTGTGATCAGCCAAGTGAGTCACACCATGAGTAAGCACTTTCTGCTACCTGACTACAGAAAGAGTGTGATCAGCCAAGTGAGTCACACAATGAGTTAGCACTTTCTGCTTTCTGACTGCAGAAAGAATGTAATTAGCCAAGTGAGTCTTACCATGAGTTAGCACTTTCTGCTTCCTGACTGCAGAAAGAGAGTGTGATCAATCAAGTGAGTCACACAACAAGTTATATTTTCGGTTTCTTGGCTAGAGAGTGTGATCAGCCAAGTGAGTCACACCATGAATTAGCATTTTCTGCTTCCTGACTATAGAAAAAGTATTAACAACCACATCAGGGTTTCCTGTCAAGATTCCCTCTCCAGTGAGGAACTTTTTCTTCTCAAACTATAAAAAAAAAAAATTTCCCCCTGCAAGTTGCATTTGTCAGATATTTTCTCAGAGTAATAAGGCAAGTAACTAATACACTGACTAAAACAGTAATTGAAGAAATATGTATTAATTCAATTCAATAATTAAATATTAGTTGTCTAAGTCCTAGTCAGACAGGAGAAATAGTCAAATGAGTATTATGCTCATTAGAATATCTACTAATTTATAATCCACTTGTTCTAACAATAGACTAAAAGAGATAACTAAATTAAATGAATAAATATCCTTTAAATATGGGTTTTATATGTGAATAATTACGTCAAATTATTGAACACTCTATCTGTAGTTTGGCATGGTGGTATATTCCAACAATCCCAGTATGTGGGAAGATGAAACCAGTGGATTTTAAGTTCAAAACCAGCCTGGTTTACATACTGAAACTCTGTTACAAAAAAATTAAATAAAAAATAAACAAAAGAAACAGCAAAATATATGCAGATTATATAGTTAGTTTTGTAAATATAGGCTAAATACTTGTAATATAAACCTATGTTAAAAATACAACATTTTAAAGGCAAGTTTTCAGTGCCTTCAACATTATTCTTCTATTGGTAATGCCAATGAAATACATTTCCTGTGAATGACTTACATGGACACAAGTATATATCAAAGTTTGTTAATAACTATA
The DNA here is from genome assembly GCA_004026605.1 of Ondatra zibethicus. NCBI lineage: Eukaryota > Metazoa > Chordata > Mammalia > Rodentia > Cricetidae > Ondatra > Ondatra zibethicus. The sequence continues at coordinate 15,065 of PVIU01004959.1, read as the reverse complement.
AGAATAAATAACACCCTTTTGTAAGTACCATCTTTCATTTCTCCATAACTTACAAGAGAAAAGCTAAAGGTAAAATACCTTTAGCTTATAATTGTTGTGCAAATGCCACATGAGGCAAGTCTATGCCCGTGACTGTACTTGGATGAAGGTTTGGAGGCACTGCACACTTACATCTTAGGCTGATCTATAAGACTGATATGTATGTTTCATGACATGCACTTCAAAGAGCATGATACAGCATATTAGGAAAAAGAAACATTCATGTATCAATGCAGAGCAATATTCTTTCTTGGCTCTGTGTTTTTTAGACAGTGACCCTCATATGCTCCTGTTTTGTCTTTAATGAATATTTTATGAAAACATTATTCACTACATCTAAAAAATCTGGTCTCCGATATTTAGTCCATAATTAAAGTTTCCATTTATATGAAATATATATTGCAATTGATCTTTATTGAAGAAAGAGAACCAAAATCATTTTGTAACAAAGAAATAGAACAGACTTTTCTGAAATGGCTACCGAAAAGGTATGTTCATATTTTAAAAAATAACACATTTAAATAGAATTTGACAATAATTGGGCAACAGCAATTGAATTTTAAATTTTGCTTAGGTAACATATTCTTAAGCCATAGTTGGGAGAGCTTGCATCACAATATCAGCTTATTGAATGTACAAAGTAAAATTTGTTTCTTATCTAATTTCCTTGTGTAAAACATGACTGATCAATAATATAATCAAAACAACGTTCACAAAAGTATCACGTGCATTGGACAGAATGTGCATACTCAGAAAATGGCATTCTAATGTGAGATCATTTCTGTATTCAGTGGGAGTGGTTTTTTAAGAAATATATGAGAAGTACAGTAAATATTATGGATATTACTGTCTTCCTTTTCTATTTTCCCTGCTGCATGAACATGAGATGAAAAAAAAGATGTTACACAAACTCTGTAGTAAAGTTAGTAACTAGAAATTAGAAACCTTCTTTGGCTTCCTGTGTGATCTTTACTGTGTCCATCTGCATTGAGGTCATCATCAGAGCTCAGCTGATACCAGTGCCATAAATGTGAGCTATATAAACATCCCTTTATGTTGACACCTAAGCTCATTTGTTTTTGTTATGGTAATTTAAGTGACTAAAACAATTTATTATCCCAGTTAGTGTTAGAGAAAAGGTCCAGAAAAATGTCTAATGCTAATTTATATGGTAAATTGTAAGAAAAGTTCACAAATACATATCATAGGAATACCAATATCTTGTTGGAAGAAAATGACATTTTAATTTAATGTCTCAATTCTCATCTTCACTACTATTTTCTAAGCTTTTGAGTTTAGTATGTTATAGTTTTAGTTTGTTATAGGCTTGGTTGAATCTTCAATGAGAGGAAATTTACATCAGTACATCTGAAAGTAAAATCCATATCACTAAACTAATGCTGTTGTTTTTTTCTTAATGAGTTGCACCCTGTATAAGAAATTTTCTCTAAAGACAATCCACTGACCATAACTTCATCCAAAAGTCCTTTGAAAACCACCAAGATGTGCTTTACTGCCAGAATTTATCTTAACCACCAATATTATCAAAAGTATGCTGAAAGCAGTGCATAGAGAAAAGGCAACCTTGATTTTTGGAGAACCTGTCCTAATTCTTTCCTTACTGTAGGTATATTGACAGTGATACCTTCCATCTAGATTTCTCCATGTTTACATCAAAGTGTGATGAAAAGCAAAGAGACATGGTCTCTCAGCATCAGAAAAAACACCACTGAGTTTTTGATGGGTGTACTTTACTACACTCAACAATATTGCGAGTTAATGGTTTTGAGGAATGATGTGCTGGTCACATGTACTTGCTAAGGCTATTTTATTTAGTGAGATTTAAAACTCATTGTAAACTCCTGAGACAGTAGAAATGCAAACGCTGTGTTTTTGATATGGCTTGACTGAATATCCCTTCAGAGATCATGGCTGAGAAACACGGTCCTGAGTATCATGATTTTAAGATGTAGTAAGACATTTAAGAACTAGGGCTAAGGATGCACTTCATGGAAGTGCAAGAGACATTGACCTTGGGAGGAATTAAGGTACTTTAATGATTTCTCACAAGAGGTGGCTGATGACAGAATAAGTCTGGCTATTCCCTTTCTTCTTGGCTTCCTGTGTGATTTTTACTATGTTCATTTACATTGTGGTCATCACCAGAGCTCAGCGGATATAACTGCCCTTGAATGTCCTGATGTATGTGCTAAATAAATATTCCCATTTTATGAATTTGTACAAGTTCATTAGTTTTGTTATGGTAATTATTAGTGACTAATTCAATTTAGTATCCCAACTACTGCAGAAAGGCCTAGTATAGCATGCAATGAGTCCCATTTGGAATCCAAAATTCACATCCTTCTGTGTATGGCCTCTTTAAGTATAATAATATCATTCCTTATCTCCAGCGCTTGCCATCATACCACAAAAAAACCCTCATTTTTACTAGGAAATATGCAAGATCCAAAATTTAGACATTCACTTGTGTGGTTGGATTTCACCTAGCTGGGAGAATAATTGGTCAGAGTTTCTCCACAAAAAAAAAAAAAAGGACACACAGAAAATAATGTCCTTCAGAGAGTTGTAGAGAGTATCCCCATAATTTGAAACTGACTGAGGGCCAACATATCGGAGAGGTTTGGGGAAGGAGATTTTATTTTTCTTGGATTCCCATTTAGATAGTGCTTGTGAAGATGGATCAAAGAATAGTATGATTAAATGCTGTAGTGTGCATCCAAATAATTAAGTATTTTTCAGTGGGTGTGGAATCAACTCAGAAGCAGAGCTGCACAAAGTCTGCCAGAGAGGAGATGAGAGGACTAAAGTGCATGCACAGTTTTCTGCAAAGTTAAACTTTCATGTGTCCTTCACAGCTGTAGTGTATTTCTAAGAGTATGAAAAGATGGTTTTCTGATATCTGAACACATTTTCACTACTGAAACACTATAGGATAAGTTATCTTTCAGGGGCCCTGAGACATTACTATTTTGTTTGTTATAATGCACCATTTTCAACCTGCCTCATCTATTGGTGTTTTTTCCTATAGACTCTTATAAAGTTTACACTTTATTATTCAATATCATTGCAAACTGCTCGTATTTCCCAAGATTATTGAGATCTACAAACAGACTTAATAAAATGTATGGAAGGGATCTTATTATTACACGAGAATATAATTTCATTTTACATCAGCAACTAGATAGGAAATTAAAACATCACATTTTGAATCATTTGTGATCAGTGTGTCTTATAGTAGGGTAGGAATTGCTGGGTGGCTACGTAGACAAGAATGGCACAGACTTACTTCACTTATATATAATATAATATTATAATATAATATAATAAAAGAATGTGTTGACTTTTGTGAAAAAAGTACTTTTGGGGGAGAAGACTTAATTTAAACTTGGGGAATTATATGGATAAGAGAGAAACATTCTGGGTATCAATGTTGTTAACTATAGTAGTACTCACTTATGAAGTAGCATATATTCTCCTCAAATAAAGTTTATAGGGTGAAGTCATTACTTTAATTAAAATTCCTGAGCAAATATTGACATATATCTTATTCCATACCATCATATATTCCTGAAATTGATAATACCCTTACCGAGAATTTAATTCTTCATTTTTTTCAGAAATGGAAACCAAATATTGGGGATGATAAATTGATTTGTCTAAGTTATTTAACCTCTGAAAATCTCATTTTCTTTATCAAAACCAAGATAATTGATTGCAAAGACCTCCAGGGACTATTTTGTGGATAAAATTAGGTAATGTATATCTATCATATGACTTGGTCTCTTGTGATTTGGAGATTGAGCACATAATTATAAATTCTGTCCCTGAATTACACTTACATTGCCAAAAGAGCTAAAGAAAGAAGAGAAGCATTTCATGTGGTTACAACACAAAGTCTATATTCAACTTATAAATGTCACACATTGGTGTATCTTCTAAGTGACATTCACATGGTATTTTAGGTTAGTAACCAAAAATATACTTCAGATATAGATCATGTTTTCTTAGGAAAGCCTCTAGTATTGTGAGCTTCTTTGCTATCAACAGCTTATTTGGTAAGGTCACACATTTATTTCACTTATTTAAATAAACAGTTGTATTTAATCAAATATCTTTGGACTGTCATATCATAGTTCATCAAAGGCTTACATATTTAATAAATTCATATTCCATCAATTTTAGAAGTGCTTTGAAAGCATCACGAACATCCGTCATGAATGCTCATCATAAAAAGGAAGTCTCCACGTTGCTTTTGAAGACCACAGGAAGGCAAGCAGGCAGAGCACAGAGCAGAAGATAAATACTCACGTGCCTTCCAGAATCTGCATTCTTCTTAAAAGAGAATTGCTTAGCAGAGACAAGCCATGTCTTCTAGAAATTTGTGTGCTTGTGATCATGAGATTGTTTTGCGACTCTTTCACTGATCACCAACTACAAAGAACTGAGACAGAGTAACTGTAAAGGTCAGGGTCCGTGAAACATCCAGAATTTCACTTAAGAAATTAAACTTTCATGAGTAGAAACATTATAACAGAAAATAGTCATGAGACTGCTGAATCATTAGATCTGCTTATCCATGAGCATAATATCTGAATAAAGGCCGTACTAGGTAAAAAGGAAACAAAGGAGATGATTATAAAGAGCATAATTTACCCATTTCATTTTAATGGTGAAAATTTAAACTGCATAAATTATATCTATAAAATTAGTAATGCTCTTTTTAACTAAATAAAAATGGTTGATTATATGTTAATTGTTGCCTAGAAAGTGCCAACTTATTATTTTTATCATTGATAACAAATCAGATTAATATATTTGTAGTTATCTGGACAAAGGTGTACAATTGATAAGAATGGTTATAATATAATATACAGTTTCCTTTCCCTTATAGTATACTTGAAAATTTTCACTGACATCTATGAATCTAATTTTATTTTTCTGGTGTTAAGATTTGCCCTTCTACTTTTAATGGCAAAAATTTTATCTAATAAGACAATTAGTCCATACACTATAGCTATGATAATGTTCCCATTCTCAAACATTAATTTGTATGTGAAAGTAAATCAGATGAATAAATAAGCTTAAAACAGACTGTGAAATCCAGCGCTATGATCTCCAGTGTAGAAAAAAGCATGCCAGAACGTTAAGTACTGTCTGAGTAGTAATCTCATCTATAATGATCATCAAAGTCAGCTTTTCAAAGTAAGGTCATTTTCATTAATGACAGAAAGTCAACTGAGCAATAATGAAGGAATTGTTGCTTTATTCAATTAGAGCCTGCTTAATGGTTCTTTAGGTCATATTGACTTGATAAGAAGGTACAAATGAGCAACCCCGTGGAAACAAAGGTCTTCTCAGGAATAATAGATGCAAATTTTAGACAAATAAGTATTGAAACCTAATTTCTACTTCCATCGCACCCTGCTGTGACTCTGCACTGAACATTTACATACTCTTTGACATGTGTCCTGGAGTATGATAGGAACAGACATTTCTCTTTGTCTGCTTCAGTAATGAATTTGGTTATTTATGTAATTCAGGAATTTGGAAATAACCTTCTGTTACCTCCACCTCCCTCTAAATGGATCCATCCTTTCTAATTTGGTTGGATTTTTCTTGCATTATTTATGTATAAACAGATGTTATTGGGTTAAGATATAGGTGTTGAACAACTAATGGAGGTTAAATACTGTTTTTGGAGAAAGATTTAATTGTAGACTAAAATACTTTGTATCTGAAAAATACATAAATTATTTAACATATAGTAAATATCCTTAAGTAAAGTTTATTCTAGTTGAGATACAAGAATATCAAAAGTTATAAATCTAACCAAGTGTGTGAGGTATTGTAATTCTTCAGTTCATCCAGCAAATAATGGTGTATATTTTTGTCCTCTCTCTCTTGCTCTCTTCTTCTTAACAGTCAATACTTTGTGAGGATGCTTGCTTTTTCATCTTCCTTTTTCTGCTTACCCTGCCTGGTACATTCACTGTCCTGGATACACAGAGTAAATTGCCTATTCTACGTTAGTCTGAGAGGCTACCTGACCCTAAAATTCTAAAAAAGGGAAGAGATTGTAGACATTAGCATCATTTTTATATTGTGTTGTTGTTTGGTTTTTCAAAACAGGGTTTCTCTGTGTAACAGTACTGGCTTTCCTAGAACACATTCTGTAGATCAGGCCTGCTTCTGCCTCTGAGTGCTATGATTAAAGGCATGTTCTATCACTACCTGAATATTATTATTTATTATAAAGGGATTCACAATACCTCCTAGATATCTTACCATATATGTCTAATTTTTAAAGATAATAGTTTTGTTTATGTTTTCCAACTTTACCCTGCTCTTCTTTATATTATGTCCCTAACTCAGGTTTGTTTATTCCCAGCAGTTATTTCTAGCTATCTCTCACAAAGTTATATTTATTTATAAGGTAAACCACTAAAATGTTTGAAAATGAATCGAACAAAGAAAACCAAAACCAAAGCAGTTCTATCCTTCTAATTTTACAACTGTAAATGGGGAACGTTTACCTTCCCTTTATAATCTGAAATTAAACTACATCTACTGGAGTACTAGATTGTAATAAAAATTCCACTTCTAACAAAACCGTAGACTTTTAACCCCAAAACTTAGTAAATGAGGAAAGCCCTAAAAGGACAATGAAGTCTATTTTTGGTTGTGATAAGACCTCTGAATATAATACAGTAAATTGGGGATTAAAATATCACAGGGTAGATTCTTAAAGTGGGAAGTAACTTTTAGGAAGAATAGTGCATTTATTTTCTAGGGTCCACCTGGAAAATATCATGAACCTTGAATAAGTAGTAGAGATTTATTTTCTGATGATTCTGGAGGTTGCGAGTTCAAGGGGAAATGTTGGCAGGGTCTTTTGTGTGCTCTCTTGCCAAGTGTAATTTCCCTCTGCAACTTCATATCCCTGTTTTAATCTCTTTTAGGAAGAAAACAGTCAGTATATTAGGACCCACATCAGTGGTTTCCTTTAATCTTTATCATCTCTTCAAAGGCTTTGATTGTCCAATAATTATATTCTAGTATAGAAGGAGAGTACAGTCCAACCTATCTCATATCCCACTCTTTGGATCAGAAGTATCACATGATGGGCCCACTCTGTACACTCTCCTGTGCACAGACATTGAGCAATGATGTATGATGAAGGGTTCTGTGGTGTGACATTGTGAACTGTCCTGGAGAATTTGATAAAAGTGTTCTAAAACTCACATCCATACTAGACATTGTGTATCTATTCCAGAACATGGTCAGAATTTACTGTTTGCCTCTGACTCAAATATCCCCTTAAAGATTAGAAGAAATTGCGCTCTCTCTCTCTGCCTTTCTGTTCTTTCCCCCTTCTCCCTTTTCCCTCCATAGCCCACTAAATAAATATCCAACCTCAATCTGCAAAAGAAAAAAAAAAGATTAGAAGAAATTGAAAACTATCTTTAAAAAGAGGACACACAAAAGTAAATAAGCCCAATAACAAGAGAAGTGATGGAGGATTTATGAAGAGGAAGACTACTGGAAAAAAGTATAGAAGAAATTGCACCTAAATGAACAGTCATAGAATTGAAAGAGAAGATACAGGCAACAAAAGCCCACTCTGGTAAGAAATTCTGAATAAAAACACCAATGCCATGGATCAGAACACAATTGAACAATGCAAGAAAAAGTTTTGAAAATAGGTGAATATTCAGAAACAACATACTAAAATATTCTGAAAAAATTCCATTGTTTTCAATAGAGTCATCTTCCAACAAACTAATGATTTTTAAAGGAAATTATATCTTCTTGGACATACAGAAAATAATAGCTATCTATAGTTTGTACAACATAAATAATAAGCTCTTCTTATAGTTGACTGCAAAACAATGGAGAACAGAGCCAGGCCTGTATGTCTCCCAAGATAAAGGATAAACTTTAGAGTTCCAGTCGCTCTCCATCTTCCTGATGCTGTGACCCTTAAATAAAAATCCTCATTTTGTGGTGACCTCCAAACTTAAAATTATTTTCATTGCTACCTCATAACAGTAATTTTGCTACTGTTAAAAACCATCATATCAATATTTGTGTTTTCCAATGATCTTATGCAACCCTTGTGAAAGGATCGTTTGACCCTTGAAGAGGTCACAACCAACATGTTGAGAACCACTGGATTAGATCAAAGCAAGCTGAATGTCTATCAAGTATTAAAGTATAAGCAAAAGGCTGTTGAATATATAACAGGCCTTTGAATATGTGTTTCATAATTTTGAGGAAATCAAGATGAAGAATTATAGTTTTTGATAAAAAGTAAAATGTAGCAAGAAATATTAAATCCAATTAAAGCTAGGATAAAAGGCTAACACAATTATGAGGATTATGGTTACATCAATGTGTGAAATTAAAACATTGACAATGTACTAATTACATGTCTTTTAAAAACTTGTTTTGCTAAAAGAATAGAAAAATAGAAGTAGAGAGTATTAATGCTGTTTTATAATAACAGCTTTCAAAGATACCTTGTATGTTGCAGTATGTAATAAAATTAGGCAGAAGTGTAGAGGTATAGATTAATAAAGTAAATTTGAAAAAAACAGTTTTAAACAACACAAATCAGGTAACATATATTATTATATAGTGCTTAGTTTGCATAAATATTAAGAAAATAGTATAATCGAGAAATTTGAGAAGATAAGAGTGATATAAATTCTTATTTGAGGTAAGTATTAAATTGTAGTTATGAATAAAACCACAGGAATAAAAAATAAAATTATAAAATATCTAGAGAAAATGCATACACACACAAAGTAAAAAATCCAGAAGACACTATATTTGAGGAATACCATATCCCTCTGATAATTTTGTGGAAGTCAGGTAGCAAAAAAGAATTATGTAAGAATCATAATGTAAATGTTCATGTATTCTTATGATCTTAGGCGACCCCTGTGAAAGTATCATCTGACCCCCAAAGGGGTTACAACCAATATGTTGACAGCCAGTGACTTGGAATACTTTCAATCAAGAGAAGTCATAAAAAATATATATCTTTTCTTGAGAATCCCACTAAGTCAAAGTGAAACTTGAAGCAGTTACTGGAGCAGAGCATAGAAGGAAGAAGATGATGATGATGATGTGATGAAGGAAGCAGATGATGTCATAATGGTGCTAGTAAATGAGAAAAAAGGAAATTTTTCTTTGCCCTGTGCTCACAGAAGAACTGTTTCTTTTGTTGGCTGCCGTCTGCTGGGCCATACCGTAATATTTTAAGAGACAAATTAACTGTTTTCTAATGTTTATGATAATCCAATTCTTGCAGTAACCTCTTATTTTTATTATTTTATAGTGAAAATTGTGCCAACCACAGCACTCCAAATTGCTGCTATAACTGTTGTGAATCTATGGAACACACTTTAATTCAAATGCCTGGGTTTGCTTAATGCTAATAGCTCAATTGCTTTAATTTATTTCTTGTCATATTCTTATTTTTAAATGATTTCTGTAAGTGTATTTAACTTGGAAGCCATTTAATGCCTATTAATGATGCTATAGCATTGGGTCAAATGTATCCTAAAATCCACTGAGTGAACTTCTGACTTTTCCTTTTATTAAAATAATCCATTTCATTACACAACAGTCTCCATAAGGAACATTCCAAACAAGCAATTTAACATTTCAAGTTGCTAAAATCACTTTGCATTTGGCTTCCTAGCTTAAAACTCTGCATGAGACATGTTATAATTATGTAGGAATATGCAACTTGTCAAATCTCATAGCTTTTAAACTCCCAATTGATTGAAATGAGGCATTTTCTAAGAAAATCTTTGCCAAATGATGTTCCTTTTTGGGAGGTAGCAGAGGAAGAGATTATTCTGTATTTTCTTCTCTATAAGACACAGGAAAAGAGCTTTGAGAGGAACACTGCTCCAGAACAGAGAGTAGAGGTGTGGTCAACAGCATGGTTGGACTTGTATAGAGAGAATGGGTAGGCAGGCAGAGAGAAGGGTAGATATTTATTGATCTCCTAAGGTACTTCCATGGTACAGTTGACCTGGGATCACATTCTATCTCTTGTCTGTGTTTTTGTTGGTGCTGGTAGTAGGTATGATGAGAGGCAGAAAAGAGGCAACCTAAACCTTAGAGAAAGGTTTGAGTGGATCACATGAAGAAAGACAGAGAACTAATGCTAAAAGTTAGCCTTCCTCATGGGTGGGGAGGAAATGGTGATAGGGTGAGGGTGAAGTAGAATTATGTGGTCACTGAATTCTGAGCAGTGTGTGAAAAGCTTCTGCTGTTCATTTTCTTCTAGCTATCCCTCTTTGTGACTCCTGCTACTAACCATTCTCTCTCTCTCTCTCTCTCTCTCTCTCTCTCTCTCTCTCTGTGTGTGTGTGTGTGTGTGTGTGTGTGTGTGTGTGTGTGATCACACTGCTCTTCCCTTTTCTCCCTCTCATTCTCATTCCCTCATTGCACCCCCTTCTCTTTTCTACCCTTTGTCTTCTTCCAATTGCCTTCTGGTCTCCCTACCCATCCAGAGCTCTCTTGTATATGGATTTTCCCTTTTTAATTTTTTTAAAAAGAAAACAGACTATATTTTTGCAGTTCACATGCAATCCCAGTTCCCACTCCCTCCTCTCCTCCCATTCCCTCTACCTATTACCCTACCCCACCCCCAATCCACTCCTCAGAGAGGGTAAGGCACATTGTTTAGCGGGAGGTCCCTCCCTACTATATCTAGGCTGAGCAAGGTATTTTTCAAAGAGAATAGGTTCCCAAAAGCCAGTACAAGCAGTAGGGATAAATCCTAGTGCTATTGCCAGTTGCCCCGCAGTCTGCCATAGTCACCCACATTCAGAGGAACTAGTTTGGTCCTATGCTGGTTCCTTCCCTGTCCAGCTGGAGTTGGTTAGTTCCCATCAGCTCAGGTAAAATGTTTCAGTGAGTGTATTGCTAATATTTTCACTCCTCCAACTCTTCAACTGGACTTTGGAAGCTCAGTCCAGTTCTCTGATATAGGTCTCTGCCCCTGTCTCCATCAGTTGCTGGATGAAGGTTCTATGGTGATATTTAAGATATTCATCAGTCTGACTACAGCGCAAGGCCAGTTCAGGCACCCTCTCTTCTATTGCTTAAAGTCTTTACTGGGGTAATACTTGTGTTTTCCTGAGGATTTCTCTAGAACCAGTTTTGTTTCTAGCCCCATAATGACTCCCTCAATCAAAATATCTCTTTCCTTGTTCTCATATCTTGGATCAGGGATTAAGGGCACTGGCTGCTCTTCCAAAGGTCCTGAGTTCAATTTCTAACAACCACATTGGGCTCACAACCACCTGTGATTAAAGTTCTCTTTTTATTTCTTCTTTCCTTGTTATAATGACTCATTTTCCCCAAAGTTCTGAAAAGTTACCACAAATGGCAAAAACAAACAACAGTATGTAAAACATAAAATGGTCAAATATTTAATGTGTTTACCCTTGATTTGGGGAGGTAAAAAGGATATGCATTTTATATGTGAGATATGAGCTCCATAATTTTAGTAAGTGATGGTAAAACAGAGTGCAAAGAGCCACGTCTTTATATTTCATCCATACTCAATACTTGTCCTATAGAAGAATTAATACATGGCTAATCTAAAATATGTTGACATTTTCCTTTTGGTTTGGAATATATCAGATTATTCATATTTCTGCCTAATGCTTAATGATTTATTAATATGTTAATTGCTCTAAAATGCTTGCTAGTAGATGAAATTATTTTTGTGAATTAGACTTCATAGCAGGAAAATAGCTTTAATTACCAATATATGTAAAAAGTTAGAAGCACTAGCCTTTTTCGTGTTTGACACTGAAAGCATTTATACAATTACTCTTGTAGGTATCAATAGCTTGTGGTAGTGTCTTGAGTTACCAAAAGACGCCTGGTCAGACTGTCAAGAGAGGGAAATAGATGGAACTCTGCAAGGCAGAGAGCTAGATCAGACACTCACTAACTAGAGGGTCACATTTGGCGACATCTCTGAAGTCCTCAGGCATTAGTTTGCTCATATGATAAGTTGAGGGTTCTGTGTATGGCTATAAATAACCCACTTAGTTATTTTACTGTGTTACTTTCCAAAGATACTTAGAGAGGTTATCATCATAATCATCTCCTTCTTAAATTTCAGTATGCTTTAAAAGTGAACGACCCTATAAAATGTCAAGACATTTGAAAGAATGGATGGTATTTTGGAATTTAAATATGTGCTATTCCTAAATTATTCAGATTCATACAAAATCTGGGGAATGGATTTCTTACCCTAGAAACAAATCTCTAAGTGTGCATGATAGTTTATATTTTTGTCTAAATGCTGAACATTGAAGCTACATGTTACCCTAAAAAATAAAATGTATTATTTTGCATACATTCAGTTCTGAAAGGGACTTCAAACTAAGTGTTAATTTCCCTGGGATTCCATGGAATTTCTTGTCAAAGTCTTTAAATTAAATCTGAAAAACTATGGCTATTCAACAAGCTAATATAGTATTTATTTAAGGCATTTTGGCCAACTATTAGGTTCAGTGCTGAGTTTATTCTCAGACATTCCCAATCTGTTCAAAAGACTGAGATGTAACACTGAGTAATGGGCCAATCAACACATAAAATCAGTAAATTGAGGATGGAGTTGGCATGCTGCAGGGTGATAAACTGCCAATTCAATTAGTAACTATAAAAGCGTATATTTCCTATCATAATTAGAGGACATAATGTGGACATAGGTCCATACATAAAAGTTATTCCATAATTTGGAGAAAGATATCACTTTTAGATGGCAAAGGTAAGTTCTTAGTGGGAGAGGAGGGGAAAGAGCAATAAATGGATTAAACAACTAATTCCTGTGTTCTATATTAAGGAACACTGTATATAAACTCTGAATATAAAGAAATGGAGAGTGTCTTTGCTTTGGAGGTGTGTGTGTATGCATGTGTGTGTGTGTGTGTGTGTGTGTGTGTGTGTGTGTGTGTTTATATGCCTCTCTCTGGTTAGACAGGGAATATAGTACAATAGAGGGAGGGAGAATGGAGAAAGAGAGCATGTGAACAGAAATATTTTAAGATGTTAGTTAATAGAATTGTGGAAGATTGCAGATATAAAACTGAAGACATGGAGAACTTCAGAGAGTTTCTGGTTTTTAATTTTTAAGGTAAAATCTTTCTTATACAGCAAACTCAAGTCTCTACACCAGAACTCAAGAGTTTGAATAACTCCTACCCACATGATGAAAATCAATGCATTTTTCTAGGCACCACAAAATAGCCAATATGGAATTGGCCATTTCAACTTGTCATGATTTATTAGTATCCTACAGTCATTCGTTATGAATTATTACTCAGCAATAATAATACAGTGTAATATATTTACTGTCTGTCTCTCTGTGTTTCTCTCTCTTTTCATTTTTTATTTCTCTTTCATTGTGCTGGTTAATAGTGATTGTCAGCTTGAGAGTATCTGGAGGATCTGGTCCTGTATTTCAGTAACTTTCTAGGTTTGGTTGGTTAAGTAAGACATTGGGTATGTTTCTGAGATGAGTGAAAAGCAGAAATTGAGCTGAACATTAGCATTAATCTATCTCTACTTCCTGACTGTGGATGTAAAGTGATCATCTGTCTCAAGGTCCTGTCCCTTTGATGCCCCTCTCCCCATGATAGACTACATGGTGCAGTAAACACAAACACAGGATTTATCACTTAAGTTAGCTTTCACAGTTATTTTGTTTTAGCAATAATAAAAGTAACTAATGCATTCACTCAATACATACTTTTAAAAAATCATAATTAGGTTTCTACTAGAAACTGAAAGTATAGGAAAGTAATATTGTCTGTTTCTTATTGGCTGTTGTGAGGATGATTTATTTATTAAGACAGCTATATAGGCGTCTTTTTCTGAATTAAAAACACCTGTAGTGCACAAAAAAGTCCCAGTGTGGCCTATATAGTTGCTGTCTCCTACCTCTGTTCAGTCAGTGACACCGGCCTACGTGGTCTGTGATCCTGTAATGATGCTCATTTGAAGACAAGTCTTGATAATGTTGCAAGAAACAGAATAAAACACTGTCCTTAAGATTGCTCTCCCTCGAACAGATCTTCACCTAACACAGTTAGCCTCAGTGATTCACAACATTAGAGCTGCACATCTCAGACACATTAGAGCTGCATCTTTGGGGAATATCATTTAGAATACAGTTTTGAAGCTTTTTGTGGGCCCTGGGGAAAAAAACATTTTAAGATTTATATATCATCCTCTAGAATGAATTTTGCATTTTATGATATAATACGTAAGTGTTTAGATTAAAAGATGACCATTGTGTTCATGGAGTTTGGTTTATTCTCATAATATAACCTATCTAGTACAATTATCAAGCATGTGTGTTTTATTATAATGACTTTTCATTCTTACCCTTGAATGCTTATATTTTCTTTTTCAAGTTTCAATTGTGATCCTTAGTACATTCAGGGTTTTATTAGTCTTGATACATTTCTTCCTCAATTCCCTGACCTCCATCACACACTTGGTTTTTCATATCTCACTTCTACACAGTTTAGCAAAAAGAGCAACAAAATTAATGTTTAGCAGTATGTTATGGTATGGGTCATAATGGGAGGTTGAGCAGTTGTATATTTAAGGCAAGGCAAAAGCTTTCTAACAATCATCTGTGTAGAGAAAATAGTGACGTGTGAAGAATTCAGAGTGCCACAACGGGAAAATATGTGTCAGCTGTAATAGGATTTTGCTGTGGGTTTTACTATCCTTTTAAACTTTAAAATATTATAACAAATCTATGAATTGAGTGGTTTAAGCTACAAATGCATCTTTAAAGAAAATAAAAAAGATCTTAACCCTATAGAACAGACTGACCTTGAATTATTGGCAATCTTTCTGCCTTAGCTTCTAAATTTTCTCTTTATGTCACTCAATTCCTTCCTTCCTTCCTTCCTTCCTTCCTTCCTTCCTTCCTTCCTTCCTTCCTTCCT